>JACXSJ010001546.1:24837-85153 GCA_014851325.1 Pentalonia nigronervosa
TTTTTTTTTTTTTTTTTTTTTTTTGTAAATCAAATAGCTATACTAACTGAGTGAATTATTTTAATATTATTCTTAAATCTTATTTTCAGTTCTGTTTTTATTTATGGTTTATAGTTCTAGATTATTAGATTTCATTGTTTTTGATTTTGGTTTATAAACAATCTGATATATTTTTAATATTATTAAAACAATAGCATATTGTATTAAAATTACTGATAAAAGAAAAAAAATTAAGTAGTGCAGCTTCGAGAAAATTAGTCATAGATATTTCTTTTTAAAAATACACTTATTATATTTACATTGTTTTTAAATTAGTCAATTATTTTATGACGAAAAAACTGAAGATTTGACATGTAGGTATGTATTAAATGTTAATTTTTTGTGAGTATTCTTACTTCATGACCATTTTTTGCATTTAAATAATTGCCTTAATGGAGGGGGTAATAAGGGCAATATCAAATCTTTACATTTGGCGTCAAAAATCTAAATACGTATCTAAGTCGCAAGAGAAAATAAGTAGTATGAGAATTGTTCTCACGGGATTGAGCGAAGGGGGTCGTAATAATAACGTCAAATAATAGCGAAAAAACCAAGTATGATCGTGCTATATGTTTTCAACAATAAAATACATATTGTTATAATTTAGTGGATATTGGACAGGTGCACCGACTTAAGAGTTAATAGGTACTCAAGTATAAATACATAAATACCTAACTATTTAAAATATAACATACCTATTAAATTTTATTGTTTTTATTATTATAGGTACCTTCGTGCAAACTTAATGGCAATATTCGAAGAGTGAATGGTGAATATATAATATGGATATACCTATATACCTATAATAATATTATTTACTGACTCGGGACTTTTATAATATATAGTGTGCGTTAACTCGTTTCATAAGCCTATATTACATTGTAATTTATTACAACGTACAAACGCATTCTTTATTGAATAGGCTTTATTTCTTAATATATTATATTATATAGGTGTGTGTGTGTGTGTGTGTGTGTGTGTATGAACGAACATAATATTATAAAGACAGCGACAACGACGATTGAAATCTACGAAAGTCTCTCTATCTTACCTACGTACATATGTAATATAATATTATTATTATTATCATCATCATTATTATTATGATAGAGCAATCGCATTTGACACGCATACATATTATATTTTAATGCGCGTATACTTTATATGTGTATATAACGTCGAGGAATTCGGTCGGCCCAAGTTAGGTCGCGCCCGTTCACGTTATTGCTAGTGTATTATACATGCTATTATATATTATATTATTATACCTTCCTATATAATATGTATATTGAAAAACATATCTATGTACGTGCACATGCTCGTTACTTCAGCACAACACATATTATAATACTCACGAAGGTAATATATTACACGTTGTGCTAGTGTATATGACATTAGGATATAGGTATATACAGGGTGATTGAAAATCCATTAGTCTGCAACGAATTAGTGTGATCGTTCCCGCTGCAGCAAGTGAATCACCAGCGAAATTTTTGTGGGTATGCATCGCGTTTACATTACATTATATATACATTATATTGGATTTTTTTATATATATAACACTACGCACCCGTGGGCGGACTGGCCTGCAGGGAGACAAACGAGCAATCGCCTCCTATCGGACCCTATCGGCTAGGTTAATGTAATTCAAATCATATATATATACAAGTACCTTTATAACAAACATGCCCGCAATGATGGTCGTCGATCCAAAATAATTAAGTAAATTCACGCCCGAGCCTATGAAACACAGAGTTCAAAAAAACCTGTACAATCACACCTGAAAAAGCGTTTTAATTTTTATTATTTTTAAGAGTATTTACAATCTGTAGTATAATCTGTGCAATAAGTAAAATATTTGCTAATTGATAATTATATCGAAGAGGAAAACTATATGTGTATATATTTAGTGAGACAGAACCCTCAAACATGGGATCGTTGTAAATTGTAATATGATCAATGATAATTACGTACATATTATATATATAGAACTTGCAAATCAGCAGTGCGGAATTACATTTTTTAACACAACCATAGGTCTTCCAATCAACGACTCTACACCACACATTAATTAACTTCTTAATAATTGTTTAATAGTTATATTCAATTAATGGAAAATTCATTATAAACACAATAATTATAAAAGCATTAAAAATTCAGAGAAAATTCTTATGAAATAATAAGCCATATAAATACGTCATACAAGATAATTTAAATAGAATACATATGTGAAGTCAAATGAAATATCAAAATTTAGCCACATATTTATGTCTTATAATAGGTATCTACATAATATAGATTATGTCGGATGTGATTATTATATATGTATAGGTACAGGTATATAATTTTTTGTATAATTTATCGAGAAAATTGGGTTCATAATTAAAATAATACGGGCCATTATTTATACCTACGTGCATCAATTAATTTTATTTCTTACTTGATAATTTCTTCTTAATCTTTAAAGTATTAAAATTATTAATTAAGTCACAAAAGATATAAAAAAATATACATAATTATTAATCATATTTACATGCTGTTATTTTCATGTGATGCAGACAACTTTAATAATCGTTTTAAATATATTATTAATTTATATTTGTTATATTTATATAGAAGAAAAAAAACTACAGGACGTCTTCGAAACTCTTATATAGGTCAAATTAAAAGTGATGTAAGAATCAAAATATTTAGAAGTAATATTAAAGAACTTAAAGAAAAGGCGAGAAATCGGTCAGAATGGAGAATTAGAGTTGTAAATTAATCTTCGGGTTAAAAAAAAAATGTAAATATATTTTGTTAACATTTATTATACTCAGTTACCCCAACGTGCACTTAGGATTTTTTTTTTTTGAGGAGGGGGGCATACGAAACGTCCTATTTTCCCTTACACACAAATACACAATAACCAGTAAAATAATAATCTAACTTTAGTTTATAAAAAAAAAAATTGGAAAGGGGAGGCTTTAGCCTAAAAAGAAAATATAATTTTTACATGATCGGTTACTATGACAGAATTACCATGCTAATGATGACATTTTATAAAGGTTAAGGGTTATTATAGGCATTCGTATTATTTTCATTTATCCAACACACCTTTTACCGGTTAAAAATAAACGAATGCTTAACGTACACCTATATCAAGCTATATTATATACATATAATATCTTAAATCTTTTAATAATAATGTAACAATGATTTTAAGGTATAAAACATAAACGTAAAATTAAATTATTGCTAAAGGCAATTATTTTAAACTCTATAAATCGTATAATATTATATAATGCATATATTAGGTGATCCATTTAACGTAAGACATTTATTATATCAAAAAGTAATGACATTTTTGAATTTTTTTATATTGTTTCAAGTCGTTACAAGGCAACATTAAAAAAACCAATGACTTAGCAGGTCATATATGTTTTGGCACAACTATGTGGCCAAATATATTTCAACGTACCAGATTTGTTTTATTATATTATAGTATCAACTAATAAGTTATGAAAAGGTATAGTGGCTTTAAATTATCCTTAGATAGTTCAATAAATTCATATTGTGACACTCTTTGTTTCTATATACTGCAGGGTTGTAATTTAATAATTTATTTTTTTAGTTTATCATGTTATTATTTATTTGATTATTTTGGACTAGCAGTATGATACCTGCGGTGAATAAAGACTGTTGTAAAATAGATACGATTGAATATTTTGTCATGTAGGATAAATGGACACTTGTTCCAAGGTATTGTCACACAATGTTTAAAATACATATTTATCAGACTATGAAGATCCGAAAAATAACTGAAGGGCTTTGACCATCGGCAATGCCATTAAAAGAATTGGTTAATTTACTTTATATGAAACATAATATAACCAAATGTATAGAGATTGGTTGAGAGCAGAAAGTACGGACAAGTGACGCACGTACATTTATATTTGCTGCTTCAGTCGGAATTAAAATATTATTTTTAAATTATGGTTACGAAACATCGAAACAGTAATTGTTGAACGGTCTGCACTTTAAGGTTACTACTATACCGAAAAAGTGTTAGAATGAACACAATAATAGCTATATTATAACTTGACATTTTAATTTTGAACATCCACGTTTAATGTAAAACTAACCTAGAAATGTCTATCTATGTATATATAAGAATATGTTTTTGTTTTTAAAAAACACATTAACTCGGTTTCGAAAATTAGTTTTACTTGCCTTTAAACGGATCACCCTGTATAGATATCTACGACGTTATATAATAATAATATATTTTTTAATAAAAATAAAGCGACAATGTATACAATGCATTATTATTTTTTTTTTTTGTTATACTGATCGAGGCGGCTCGCGGCCGGGCTCAGTCATCGCATCGGACGGAGAAACGAAAAGGAGAAAAAAAAATACAACGCACACTAATTTAACAATAATATATATATATACATCGGTGGTAGGTCGCAGAGGCATACGCGGCGATGGTTGATGGAGATAGAAATGCCAAGGTGGATACCTCTATATGTATATCGGTACCGGCGCACACGGTCGTGTACACGTACGAGAGTAAATGATGATGATGATAATAATAATAATAATAACATAACGACGAGTAACACCCGAAACGATGACTGCGTAGACTACACACACACACACACACACATCATATACGACGAAGACGACGCTTGTGCGTGCGCGAGTCTGTCGGGACGACTACTACGCGACTGCCGCGCAGACATGGCCTCGACGCCATTTTGGAAATCATCGAGGTTCTCCGCACGTCCGTCGGCCCCGGTCATTACGCGTTCACACACACACACGCGCGCGCGCAGTAACGTTATTATATAGTTATTATATGTACCTTACACGCCGACGACCGCTTAAGGAGAACGAAAATCCTCCTCAATCGTATATTACACACACACACACCATACGACGAGTATATAATATAAGTACGCCCATGATGCTGCTCTGAGGCCTATACGCCGCCGCCGGTTATTAATCTAAATATGCGTGTCCAAACCATCTCTCTGCGTACCCATATGAGACTTAACGCGGGCGCGCGCGCGTGTGTGTGTGTGTGTGTGTGAGAGAGAGAGAGAGAGAGAGAGAGAGAGAGAAACCGTTCGTACGTGGAAAGATTATTATTATAATATATACGCTCGCCGTATATAATACGATATTACACAGATATAATATGTATATTCGGAAAAACGTGCGCATATATATTATAATTTCTTTATTAACGTCGTCGTGACTGTTGCGGGATATTATAATGTATACATATATTATATAGGCATTGCGCACGCGGGTATTGCCTACTATTATACGGCGTGATCCATTTATCAACAGCGCCCAACACACAACGGAAAAATCTTTGTAAACGCGTAATATATACATATTAGTCGAACTATGGAGGTATATACCTGCAATATTATAACGAATAAATAGTACCCACCTATAAAAGTCTGTTAACCAACCGTAGTATGTAAATCTAACGAAAATGTATACTCTGTTCAACCTGTACCTACTAAGCATTTGTTTGATTAAAAAATATTATACGTCTATTAAAAATCGAAATTATAAAATACCAATCTATAAACCATCACGGCGGCTGGACGGCGAAACGGTTTTAGGTAGCCGAGTTATTTTTGTATTCCCTTCCAATCGATTGGATGATGAATGGGTAGGAAAGGGGATGAGGGTATGAGTAAGTATGAGTGTATGACTGCTATATGAGTAGTGAGTTTGCGAGTTTGAATCCCGGAGATGTGATTTATGATGTTGCTTTTGGATCGCCATAGATATACTGCCGTTAATTAGTTATTATGTAACTTCGTATACGATATTACGTATATTATATAGGTATTTTAATAAATAATATTTCCTATGTACTAACGGACTTATGCATATTTTCAAGCTTATAAAAATTATATCGACGTAATCATGGCGTGATTCGTGGCGATTGTAACCCTGGAAATGTTATGTCTGATAAACTTGGTAAAAAAAAAAAAAAATGTAACCTGTTCAGATTATGAAATTAAAAAGTAGTAAAACTCACTATGATAAATATTACAAAACTATAAAACACAAAAATCTACTTGGGAAATTAATGTAAAGGCGCGGTACAGTCAAATGGATCACCCCGTATAGGTCATGTATATAATTATATATATAATATTATGTTATTTAGTATCCCCGCAGAGGCGCGGTAGGTACCAGCGCAATATATATATAATAAGTAGTATCCTGTTTAGCGGTTCGTATAAACGAGAATAAAATAAAAACGCACACGAAAAATAATCACCAGCCGAAATTATACATGCGGTCGTCTATATTATAATACATTGGGTTAGAGAGAGAGAAAGAGGTCGGTCGTCGTGCGGGCGCGTAGGTACACACACGTTATAAAGAATAAAGATATTATAATATATTATATGTTGTGAGCAAAGTAATAGGTATAGATAATCCGGGCGTATTCTGTGTACACATATAGAATTATTTTTTCTTCTGATTTGAATTATCGCCCAAGCGCTAAACGGGTCTCGAAAAATCAAAAAAAAAAATTAATAAATGTGTAGATAGTGCGCATACGATCAGATGAATGCATCACACACACATGTTTGGATGTTTTAATAACGATTCTGTCGATATAATCAAATTAAATAGTGCCCCTATTCAAATCGTTTGAAACTCTAAATTATTATGTATATAGTTGCAATTACTGAAATTGACGTGTCAAAATTATGTTCATATTTTTTTGTTCTCGTTTGAACAGATTTAAATTATTTTACGTACGTTCATACACACGTATCCAGGGAGGTGGAATGGCCACTCAGTTTTTTTTGATACATTAGAACAGGGGTCTCCAAACTATGGCCCGCGGGCCGCATTCGGCCCGTGAACAAATTTTCACCGGCCCGTTAAATGACGGTAAATAATCTAAAAATATGTATGTAACTTTGCTCAAAAAATAATTTCTGAACTTAAAATTCAATTACAACATCGTTTTTCTGACCTTGACGTCAAATCTGAAGAAATCAGTATTTTTCAGAATCCGTTTAGTTGTGATATTGAGAAGTTGCCTAGCACCCTCTACAAATGGAAACGATTGATTTGCAATGTAATGATGCATTAAGAATTAAATATAGCGAAGAGATTTTGATTGATTTTTATAAATTTCTCTCAGATACTCAATATCCAAATTTAAAATAATTTACAATTAAATATATATCAATATTTGTTACTACTTATTTGTGCGAACAAACCTTTTCTAAATTGAAATACATTAAATAAAAATATAAATCAGCCATGTATGACAAACATTTGAAATCAATTTTGAAAATTGGAACAAGTAACCCAAAACCAGAATTTGATAAAATATTGGCAAAAAAAAACATCAATTTCATGCTTCTCATTGATAAAAATATATTATTAAAATTAAGTATATTTAAGTAGGCATATTGTAAGAATTATATTTTAAATATTTAAAATTATATATATTTCCACAAAATTAAAAATTATATGTGTTCATACATTTTGGTCCGTTAAGAGCTTTTTTTATTTTATGTGGCCCTTGAATATAAATGTTTGGAGACCCCTGCATTAGAATATTATGGAGTACCTAATATTATTTAGGTGTATAATGTGCAGGCATGTAGTCAGAAAATGTATAATAGGAGGATCAACAATTTTGGGCCCTTGTATTATATTCCATAATTTGTTACCAAGGGAATTTTTTTTTTTTTTTTTGGGGGGGGGGGGTAGGAGGGGTTCTTCTTCTTTACACATTCCCTAACGCGGTAGTATCTATGATTAAAAAAAAAAAAAAAAACAGAATTACTTACATCTTCACTATAATATGAATACATTTTTCATGCTGTGAAAAAAAAAATCTAGACTAATTTAATTTTCAACGTTTTATTTATATTAAGAAAAATTATTTCATACCTAAATACTAATCAAAAATAAAAGTTATAAATGATTTTTAAATTAAATATAATTTTTAAACAATGTTAAATTTACAAAAAAAAAAAGAATTCACATATAAGTGGAAAATAATAATTATACAAAATTATAAACATAAATATTAATCAGTTCAATATAAAATATAATTTTCCTGTTATTGTTTATCCTGACAATAACTGGAGAAATCAAATCAACAAAACGATTATTTGTCATTTAGTTCCTGATAATTCCTGATAGTTGATATTTTATTTAGTGTTTGTTTAATGATATATTATAAGAAAACGGTTCAAGCACTAAACACAGAGCACAAAGTCGGGTACAAGCTGTTCTCTAGTCTCTAGGATCTAGAATTTTACTAGAGTCTAGGTATAGTCAAATAAAAATGTAATCATAATAATGATTGTATTATACCTAATAGTAATCATAATAGATTTATTTCGATGTGCAAAAGCCCTTGCACGTTTTTGGTACTTGGTAAAAATAATTTACTTTGAATTTTGGTGCCTGATAATGTGAATTTAACGAAGCAATTATAGACAAAAGCTGACAGGTGTCAAGCCTATGTGTGCTTCTAGACTCGGCAGCTCACAATTTTTATTTAAACAATCAAAAACGGAACGGAAAATTATTGAATCAAAATAATTATTCTACTAATGATGTGTCTTGTATGCTGTGTGCACCAACTATAGTAATAATAAATAATTACTTTAGTAATAATAATATTTACATTAACTATCTATAGGCATAGGTTTATTTATTATTAATGTATATAATATATCGTCTATGATTGTAAATATTACAAAATATGAAAGATAATTTACATCAAGAAGAGAAAGCAAGTTTTCCGGCTATTTTCAAGTTTACAAAAATTCATCTTTGATTATTGTTTTCTTAAAGTCCTCTTTCAATATGATTATTTTGATCAAAATAAAACTTCAATTAAAAAATTATCGTTGTTTAGAAACATTATAAAGGGTGCTTACGCCGAGTAAATTATTTTCGACGCCCCTCCCACTGTCGAATCTGTCTCTGTGTACGCCGATTAAAGCGACGCTGGTACTGTTCAATTAGGAGTCGAGGTAATAAAAATATTGAGATGACGATATCGATAAGAAGTGCGAATGCGGAATACTAGTGATATATTTATGATCTTTATACATTGATTGATTATTCGTGTTTATATTATAATTATCAGTCGTGAAACTATAAAACTATAGTAGGTATACACATATTATACTGTAGTTGTTAGTTTGTTATTCTTTAAGAAGGAAGTTACATCTTAGCTATATTTTTTTATCTTCATTATAATTTAGCCTGTAGGTATTACAATTTTACGACTTTATACAATTGATATTATCTTGATAACTATTCGTCGTCGTCCCACTACAAGATTCCCTATTTTCCATATTTATAGCATGATAGCGCTACACAATAAAATATAAAATACCTAATACGTCCTACACCAATATTTTGAAACACATTTTTTTATTATTATAGTTCAAATGTGCTTGGCCCAAGTATATTTTTTATGTATTAAAAAATACATTAAACCAGAAATATAATATTATTTTCTTCAATACGACACATAATATAATATTTTAGGTACCAGTTACAAAGGTGCACATTATTATGGTATATGAGCGACTATGTTTGACGACGCGTCCCCGGTTGTATTTTTTATAATAATATAACGTAGTATTATGTAAAAGCATTTTTGTGACTGCACACGTTATTTTGTATTTTGAGTATAACTACTACAATAGTTATCTACATACATTGCACCTGCAGTGGGACGGACGCCACCGCTGCAGCAGTAGTATTTAGTATAAATTACAGCTTGTCCTTGTCGAATTAATAATAATAGTATGTATACTATTGTATATTCATCTATACCTGCATCTAAACCTACACGCGTTTTTCGTACGACAACAATAAGACGTGTAATTTATCATTCACTCAATATAGCAGCAATCCCTGCTGTAGTTGAGGACCATTTTTGTAAAGATAAAATCATCACAAACCGCCGCCGAGCCGCAATATTTTTTAATTTATATTATCATCATTTAAACATACCCAAGTATATAACTATATTACAAACCACGATCTAAACACGAATCGCTGTATATAAACCTACTCTAAATCGGAATTTTTTAGTATAATTTTGTGTATACGTATAGTAGTAAAGTTCTTAACTAAATGAATTATATTAAAGAAAACTAATAATTATTTTTATTTAAATACTATAAATATTTTATATGTAAATAAATAATATGTCATTTCATTATAGTTTTTAGTGGTACTTGGGCTTTTACTTTATAATATAACGTAACTACAAATGCTTATGCGCTTAACATAACTTTTGTTATTTTTATAAATTATAAATGAAAAGTAAAAAAAATATCAACAGTTTGAACTATATTATATGAATATGATAACATAAATTCAAACACTTGCAATATTCAGTGGCGGCAAACCCTATGACTAGGTGTTAATCGCTACACATAGAAAATAAGGGGAGAACAATATTCAAAGAAAATATTTAATACAGTTAGTTGTTAGGAAAAAATAATTATATAGGCCACTTTTTGGTCATTTTTATGATTAGATTCAGTCACTTAGTCACTTTTTAAAACAGCTTAAACCACTCCCAACTCTGATGATACATATTCCTTGGTATATTAATAATTACCAATAATAACAATTAGTAAAACAAAAAAACCATAAATTTGGAGTTTTGAAGGGAGATGGGTGGGTAAAATGGTATAACAAAATATTTATTAATTGCTACACCTGAAAAATATGTCTTGGGCAGAATTGAATCAGTGTATACTATATACTATAGCAGGCTTCTGAAGCGGAAATTGGTAATTGTACACTGTGTTCAGTACGCCTCCGCGAGGTCACGCCAATAGAGATTGGATTGTTCACAGAATTTTCTTTTCCAATCTTGTAAGAAAACAAACCCTTACTGGATCACATAGCTTATACCTCAATGTCCTTAATGCATTCAGCCATTGCGTTGACTGGAGACAAACTTCTATAATTAAAGTAAACTATTGGCCCGGGTAAGATAACGAAAATTTAGAGTTACTGTTTGTATTATTATGCGAATATAGTTCAGATGTTTGTATTGTTTACATGAAAAAGTTAGTGATGACTCTAGAGTTCTGATTTGTATGAATTTGCATATTTATTTGGATTGGTTGTATGATATACTAAGCACAACGTTCGTATTATGACATTATGTGTTACTGTGATTTAAAGTATTATATGGAACTATTTTAGTGCATATATATTTGCGTATTTCAATCATTTTAAGTCATTGGTCATGTTTGACAATATTTACCACATATTAATTTTTTTGGCGTCTTATTTCAATATTTGATAGCAAATTAAAAACTTTAGTTAACATCTGTCTGACATTAGTTAGATTAGGTACTTACACAACATTTGTATATATTTTAATGGATGCATATTTCAATTTTCGTCGCTGTAATACCATATTTGTCATGTGCGGACGGTGTTAGTCGATAGTTATAGTCTGAAATAGAGAAAATATTTTTTCTACTATTGATCAAGTTTTGTTGTGTAGATTATGTGAATAAAAAGTTATAAATAAATAATTTTTATTATAGCAATTACGAGAGTGCTTGTTTCATTTTTTACAGTGTGTATGGTTGATTTTTATTGTGCATATATTATAAATGCACGTTCAGCAGCAAGAGATGGATGACGAGAGTATCGAGTGTGCGCAATATATTGTCGATGACGACGTTTGGTGCAGGATGCAAGGGGGAAGTCAACCCTGGCGCCCTTCACTTTACCAAAAAATAAAATCGCAAACTTTCAGACAAAATTTCTCGCGGAATTTCAGGTTTTCTCCGAATAAAAAATTCTGACACTCATCACACGCCTCTGTTTATAATAAATACGCCTATAATAGTAGACCAGGCATAGGTGCGCACCACGGAACAGGAAATATACCCAACCGGGCACGTACACACACGATTCACGAAGTGTGTGACATGTAAATTATCGCGTATTAACGCGGGCCGCCGCAAGACACATCTTGCGGAGGATGAGGAGGCACAGCGGCGCGCGTGATATCCACCGCCGGCGACGCGCGCGTATAATATTTTATGCCAGGTACATATGACGTGCACCTACCACCTACCACCGTGGTATAATAATATTGTATGTGTGGTGCAGGTATACCCATAACCTATGCCCGCAGCACGGTTCGCGGAGATATAATTATTATTATCGCCGTGTGGCGGCCAGTGCACCTCTGTGTAATATATACGCACTTGTCTCGCCGCTCGCTGTCCGTCAATCCGCGAATTGTTATTAACGTCGGACGAAATTTTCATTGCCTCGTCCTTACGTTATTCCACCAGCGTGACCTATGATATTAACATCTATTCGTTAATGTTATTGTTGGTGGAAGTTTGATATATTATTAACGTCATAGTGTTAATGTGTTACTGCGATGTCGGGGAAATCACTTTTTTTGAAAGTTATAAAACTAATAAATTACCTACGTTAGTCGTATTCGGTACACTGCAGGGACTATAATCATTTGCATATTTTTCGGAAGACAATATACCTACTTAGAAGGAATCGGGTTCGACAGACATTTATATCGTAATGTGTGTGGATTTCAAATTTAAAAACTTTTATTACATGTTTTTGTTTATTTTGTTGATTTTTCTATTATAATGTGTATTATTGAAATTTATATCACAGAACGAAATACCGTTGACGATATTAAGAAACTCACCAAAATTTGATCGTGAAATATGTACTTATTTCTATAACAATAATACAACAACTGTTTGTTGATTAAATAAGTAGAGTTTATAAAATATTAAATATATTGTTCATTGTACAATCATACAATGTTCGAATTTAACACTTGTACGATAAGATCCAATTGTATTATCTGCTGGTTCAGTGTCTGCGCATCCTCTGAAGTCGCACAGTATTTTAATCTCAACAATATTTTATCTAGAAATACATAGAGTGCAGTTCTAGTTATTCATTGAATAATAATTTGAATAAATCTTAATTAAAAAAATAATAAATTAAATTAATTTATTAATAACTTTAATAATAGCCACTCTAGTTGAAAAAAAAAATGTTAATATCCAAAATAAAAGTTGTATTCTGAATATTTCAATCAAATAAGAAATTTAAAACATTACAGTTGGTGCGTCAACAATACCAAAGACAAAAAATGTGTTGAAAAAGAAACTCGAATGTCTATGGAATTAGATAAGTAGCTAAATAAGTTAATATATATTATATGATATTTTGTGTTCTTACATATGTACTTGTGGTTTGAATTATTATATATAGTCACTGAAAAACAGTATATAAATGCTTTAAAGTAGCTTCAATAGCTTTCATAGCCGCGGATTGAAAACATTTGGAAAAAACCTACTGAACACAGATTACAAAATTTCAAAGCTATAAAAACACGGCCTCCATAAAAAAAAAAATTGAATATAAACTTGTAGTTAAAGTAATTATTTGTGTAGTATAACTATATTGTTACATATACAAATTAAACTCGAAATATTAAGAATTATTTTGTGCATAGGATTACATATAGGTAGTAAAAATATTTTTTAAATTATAACATGTATAAAAAATTTTATTATAAACATTTCATGTGTAAAAGTTTTTTTAGTTTTATTGTGTACCAAAATATACCTTTTCTTATGTTTAGGTTGCAAACATTCTTTGGTGATATAGGTACCTACTTCACGCTGTATTTTTACCTACACCTAAAAACTCCTCCACGGATCCAAATGGAAGAAAATGTATGGTTAAATTTTCCATCAAAGACACACAAAATATTAATTTTTTTTATGGTAGCTAACACCAATTAGATAAAATGTCAAATTAAAAAAAAGTAAAATTAATCCAATTCAACCATTTTAGTTAATTGTAGGCACTGTAAAAGTGTAAACTCAAACCAAATTTTAGTGTACTTACTTTAATGAAATTAAATAAACATTTTTTTGTTCAATTTTTAAGCATTTGATATTTGCATTAACATGTATCTTATATTTTATATTAAATATCCAACAGAATTACTGAATTTTTACCTGGCCATTCCTTTAGCGTTTTTTACAACATTAAATTAAAATCAGATAAGCCAAGTTCTTTAATTAACCAAATTATATCTGAATTAAAATAATCTATAAAAATAATACAATGTCCTATGATGTTTAAAATAAAAATTAATGTTGACCATCATTAATTAATTTATGTTTGTTTTTTTTACCAAATACCTAATTTAAAAGTTGTTTACAATAAGAAATATTTAATACCTAATAAAAGTGTAAACTACATAATCGATATCTAATAAAGTATCAATATTAAACGATTCAAAGGTGTATAATCAAAACTTTTACGTATTATAATATTATTAATTGAGTTTCAGATTTTGAATAAAATATATTTTCATACTATAGATTTATATTTATTTATTCTTTTAAATCTAAATCCTATAATTTATTAATAAATTGTTAACATCACTTACATGCCTAATTTCATATTTATGTATTTAAATCAAAGTGGGTCAAGCCCCTTTTTCATATTAAAAACAATGTTGATATTATAACAATATTATACTTTTATTGTTATAAAAATAAATTCTTATGAATTTGATCGGCAGTTTTATAAATTTAACAAAATTGAATGTTAATATAAAAATTTTAACATTATTGAAATACTAATAATTAAAAAGCAAATTTTTTTAAATAATCGGAAACTATATAAAATTAACAAAACTTTTTGTTAGTTTAACAAAGTTTTAAAAAACCACTATTTAAGAATTTAACAATCAACTTATTTGAATTAAGTTGATATTTTGGTAAACTAAGAACGAATATATAAGGATGATACAGTTAATCTATAAATTAACAACATTTTTATTTCCAAATCAACGAACTTTCCTGTTAGCACTGTGTTAATTAATTTGCACTTGATGTTTTATCGTCTGTATGTATAAAGTTGATATTTTTTAAAAAATATTTAAAATATTTTATAATAAAAATTAAATAAAAAAACATATATTTTAATTTCTTGAGTGTATAATAAACATTTTGAACATTGAAAAAATATATACCTAGGTAATAAAAATAAAAGTTTCTTCAAAATTTAATTTTAACCAAAAAATATTTAAATTAACTGCTTTTTACAACTTAACTTGTATTTTTGTTTCTTGATTATAACAACCTTATCACGTAATTGGGATAACTACATTTGTAATGTACAGATAGAATATTTTTATTGCGCAAAGAAGAAGTCTGTATAATATTCAAAATAGTGATAATAACATAATACAAAACAGTAAATAAAAATTTACAAAACTAATTAACATTTTAAATTATATATTTCATAGACGACGACATATTATTATATTACGAAGTAATTGCAATTCAGTAAAAATAATATTATTATTAGTAGTAGTATCAATAATTTATCATCATATGATAATTGTATTAACCGTACTATACAATAATAATAATGTCGTTTAATTACTCCATAAAAATGAAACAATAATAAATAAGAAAACACGGATAATATTTTTACCTTTAAAATTGGGAAGAGGAACATTTACTGAAATATTAAAATTCAGAATTAACTCAAATTTCCTAAAATTTAAAAGCAAAATTTGTTATGTTGTATAGTTTGTATAGGTACAAACTTAAAAGATTAAAACAGCATATGCGTACATCAAGTCCACTTAATTGAAAATACTGGTACCTATATACTATATTTTCAGGTTCAGTGTATATACACAACTTCAATTTTTACTTGGGGGCTAAATAAATGTATGTCTAACTGATCTGTAAGGGCTAATCACACCACATTTTAGTTTAAAACTTTTTATCTAACCTAAAAAATCCTTACTAATTTAAAAAAATGTACGTTATAAATAAAAAATTTTAATTTAAATAATATAATAATAAAATATATAAAATAAAATTATATTTAAGAACTATTATATAATAATATCAACAATTTAATTTGTTATAAATCTCTGGCGGGGGTGGTGGCCAAGCCTCGCATAATCACCTAAATTATGCTTATGGTTCAGTGGCATACCATGTAGATATAAGGATACAACCGTAAAAATGACAAGGACATTCGATCAGTGTTATCGTCTCTGTATGTCGTTTTTATATCTTAATTTCAACGTTGTTTTTCACAATTCACAAACCATTTCGTTTCGCTGTTTAAAACTATTTAATACGTTTATTACCCGTGCTGCGTTTGTGTAATAACTCATAACTAATAACCTTACGTGTTCAACGTCGTCTGCATGTTAAATAACTTACCTACATTATTAATATATAATATAATAGTGGCAGGCGAATTACGTGACAATTTGTAACACGTTTTATCGTCTGTTATTATTTTCAGATCAAAAAACATGTATCGGACGAAACCCTGAAATTTTTAATCTTGTACCATTTGTTAATTCTTCGACATAAAAGAGGTATGCCGCTAATTCGTTAATTTTCATCAGCAGGCATTATGATGCCGAGACCATTATGATGTTCAACACTGAAGAAAACGTGTTCCGCTTCACCTGTCGGTTCTTTTCTATAGAGTTGATCTAGTTTCCGCTATTGATTTTGATGCTTATCCAAGTTTTTAATTTTTTTCTTCCGCGAGTATAATATAATATATAATATTATGTATATATTTATATATTTTAACTTTTTTTCGTTTTAAATGAAAACAAATTAAATACTGTGGGAAAACGTATTTAGATATGTAGTTGCATTTTTTTCCAATGAACGCCTTATGCCGACAAAATAATATACCAAAGTTAAATTCATAATTTTTAAAACTATCACACGAATGTTATCCTCTATGATATATTGTTAATGGCACGCACATAATATATATTACCTATATTACTGACGGCCAATTCCATTAGTCACTATATTTATGTATAGCCATATAAATTATAATATTACTTACTTTGATAGTTGGATTCGTAAATATATCCAATTGTATATTTTAAGCACATATTATTATATTATATAATTATAGCCACGAATAAAGATAATATCGTGGTTATCAAAGACATTAGAACACTTAAACGTGCAGCTTCCACCACTAATTAAAATAACTATACCAAAAAAACATAGATACCTATTACTTTTGTAATTTCTATCAGCAAAATATAAACCATGTCTAAAAATAAGGGTTTTAAAGTATTTATAAACTTAAAAAAAAGTCATACCTTTATGAAATTATTTTATTAGGCCCCCAAATTCAAAGGTATGTATGTGAATAACCCAATGTTTGTGCAGTTATATATGTTCGTCAGTAAAGTTTATAATATCAGCATTCTATATAATGCCTGGTTTATTTTAAAGAAATATATTATTATACAATATATTATTTAACTAAATAAATTTTCTAGGCACTAGAAGTTATACAAAATCAATAAATCACTAGGTATTATATAGAATAACAAATTTAAAACTGTTAGTTTTAAATGTAAAAAAAAATTTTCTAACAATACTATATCAAAAACCGAGTTATAGTCACTTATAATTACTCATATGGAAGCAGCTAACAAATTTTTTTTATTTATAAATCTAATCTTATCTTATCTTAATAATTATAAAATCATTATATAAAAATATGGATTATTGTACTAAAAGTTGTCAAAATATATTTTTACGACTTAATCATATCAATTAGTTTTTGAATTGTTTTAAATTGAATAGCGTATCACAGTTTATTATCTACGAGCAAAATATCTTTCATTTTGTTAAAAGAAGTGAATCGTGAAAAAGAATCGACTATAGCTTGGGGTTCAACATAATATTATGTATTAAATATTAATAAATCTTTTTTTTATATAATTAAAACAATTATAATTAATAGTTTTTAAATTTGTTATTTATTTATTTCATTTTATTTCATATAAGTACATATTATATGAATACCGTTAATATTAATTTAATGAATATATAATTTGTATATTATCACTATATGTCTATATATTATGTACTAAAATGTATAAAATATATATGGTAATAAGGTAATTACTTTTTTTTATAAATACAAAAAAACATTATTGTACTTTGAAGCTTTATCTAAAAACATATTTTTTTCATAGAATCTCTTTAAAATAAATGCGACGGGGTAGATCTAACTCCCAGATTTCACTTGTAAATACTCCTGAACATTTATAGTATAGGCACCGGTATACGAATCTCTAGATATTTTTATAATTATAATTTATAAAAAAAGCTGTTTCCAAGACTTGGAGTCAATTGCAACTTGAATCGCACCTACCCACAGGTATTTGTATACGTATTGTCTTCAACATAAATTTTGATATTTTTGAAACTTCTTACCTAACTAGATGAAAGTTAACATTTATTTTTTTTTTATTAATGAGTTTTGCCGAGACATCAACAAGACACCAACTATCCGCCAACAAGCTCGTCGTAGTCGTCACTCATCAGATTGTTTTTCAATTATCAGATCGGAGAAAATAATCAATGACACCGATGTCCCTAATTAACAAACATTTTTTTTTAAATATGCCACAGTAGTCGCGTATTTTGTTTTTGAAACTTTAAAGGCACGCATTATGGTATGAGGCGTGATTCGTGTTTCAGTGTTTGTATATTGTTTGTACAATGTTTAAATGCATCGTAATAATTCAAAGTCGGTGACTGTATAATGATTTGCGTTGTACACTTGGGTTATATTGCACAATCAACAATGGCAGTTGACAGTCGTTGTCAGTCGACTGACTGTACATAATATTTTATCATTATATATATATGTTCGCTGATGTAAAACGTTTTCATCCAGCTTCTGAACTCAACGTGTTATTATATTCTTTAATATGTACCTATAATAATATCTTTGTGAGAATATAAATCTAACCGAGATAATATGAGGTTTATACCTTCTGCTTGGCTACCTATATTACGTTAAACTTTTATGTGACGGATTTATGACTTGAGCGAGTTTTTTTTTCAACGACCTATTTTAACAGCATTA
Organism: Pentalonia nigronervosa; assembly: GCA_014851325.1. Taxonomy (NCBI): domain Eukaryota; kingdom Metazoa; phylum Arthropoda; class Insecta; order Hemiptera; family Aphididae; genus Pentalonia; species Pentalonia nigronervosa. Next base: position 43,891 of record JACXSJ010001546.1, read on the forward strand.
AAAAAATAAACACATTTGCAATTTTTACGGATCACTGTGTACAGTGTATACTTACCTACTTTTTAGTTTTGCGTTCTCGTACATATAAAACTGTTTAGTACCTCCGCCGACTGTATAAATGTACAATAAATATTGTGAAGTTATAAAATATTTCGAGGTTATAAGTACTTAAATTTAATCGCACGATAAGTACATACGTTATACGAATTATACGTTAGAACTATATATTATTATATAACTTATACAGTGTTATACCATAGAGCTGTAATATGCGGTACCTATTAATGCACTATATTGTATGTTTTTGAGTAAGCGAGTGTAGAATAAAAAGCTAAATAGTATAATATGATTTACATACATATTTATGTAAACACAATGTCATAATATACACTAGTCAATAGTTTTTACTTATTCAAAATGTTATAGTTAATACAAAAAAATGGTAAATCAATTATCACGGCAGCTACCACGGCCGCCAAAATAATTAAAAGTTATTGTATACATATAATAATAACATGTACCTACCATGTCGACATTTAGATTTCGTAGCCTAGTTTCTTCATATATTCGAGGTCGTATATGGGTATTATTGTTAGTATTATTGGATATTATTATTTCTAAACAATGGAAAATAAAAAAAAAAAAAACAGTAACGTGTGGAAGTCGAAAGAGTGCCATTTAAATTTGGTTATAATGACAGACATTTTAAAGTTATTTTAATATCGTTATTTGACGTATGGACGTTCTATTTCTTTAATATCGATAAAAAAAACTATTATGATAATATTTTTAGATAAATGTTTTAACTTAAGAAGTAAATTTGTTTTAAATAATTGTCTTATGGTCTATATATGTTGTCGAATAAAAAAAATATGAAATAATAATAAAATAGTTTCTTTTCTTGCTACTTTTTTAGTTAATAGAAACATCACATAGGTAATAATCATAAAATCAAATATTGAATCCAGCATATAGGTATATTTCAGTTGAATAAAATATATCAAAGTAATTTCAGTATAGACCAAGACCAGTATTTTGACGGTCTGAAAAAGCAATTTCTTTCACTCAAAAATAAATGTATTAAAAAATGTTGAGTGTTTTTATTCATCCCGGTTGACGATAAATTATTTATTACACGACGAGACATTATGCTATAATGGAATATTCTCGGAATAGGTACATAGTTCTTTTTAATATTGTTATATACACGTTAATAATTCATTATTTACTCGAATATGTACCACCCACTTACCCTATCTATACTATATAATGGCCCGGCAAGTGTGGAAAGAATACTAGCTAGGAGTCTCTATACAACAACACAAAGAGTGTGTTATCGGTTCATCGAGTATTAACTGATATCTTTTTAATCTTTGTTTCGATGTATAAATAAATTGTAGCCCGTAGGTATTTAATGCACTGAAGATACTTTTTATATAATAGTAATGGCTTCGTCCTTATAAAACTGCTTTACGATTCGACTCATTGCTTATATTAATTGATCTCAGACCCCAGTCGTTCCTTTTGTTCATGTCAACACGATAGTTTTGAAAAAAAAACCGATTTTACGTTCGAAATCGACGCATCGATTGGTAATTTATTTAAGGATAATTATCCACTTTCTATTTTCTTACCCTTCGTGGTAGATATATATTTTTTTCCACACTCACGCGTCATTTCTTAAACATATAATCTCGATTTTATATCTATTTTTTAAATAGATTTTCATCGACATTAATAATTATATTGTTTTAAACAATGTGTGTATACCGTAAACGATTATTTTCCGTAATCAATTCCACCCATTTTTATTGTTCATCCAATACAGTCTGCAGTGTTAATACGCGTGGGCATACATGATTTTCTGAAAAAAAAATACTTCTCAATACGTTAAAACTTATAGGTGAATAATATGAGTGAATTACTTATACACCGATATATACACATAATATTATACGCGGCCAAGCCGCTTTAGAATTTGTTCGTATACTTCTCTGCTCAACTGTTATAAAATATACTTTTTTATACTTGCGTCTCTCTTCAAAAATATAAAACTAGCTTAACTATAGTAATTGGATTCTTAAAATAATCACATTTTAGATTCTGAGCGGAGTGATTCCACAATAGTGTGTGTGTTTTTTTTCTTTGTCGTCACCTTATGGAACAATAAAATTGCTTGGGTTTTCAACTTTAGGATGGTTTCTGGCCACAAATTAGATCAATTTAATACTTTAGGATTTCAAGATAAAAAAATTAATATAATAATTTGGAAAAATCACAAAAACGGGAATTTTCATGCAGCCAGTTTTTGTTATTTTGTTGCAATTCAAAAATGAATAACCGTAGATTATTTAAATTTTTAACAAATGTTTATGTTGGTATTTTGTATGCAGTGGAGTGGCATGGAGTCGACAGTGGTGTAAGCAATCACCAAAAATGATACCCACCTATACCTTAATTTTTTTTTAACCCCACTAGAAAACAGCTTACAGTTTATAATACTGATTTCACCTTGCTACAATTAAATAATTGCGTACTTACGAATTTTACCTCCAAAAATGTGTCTCAACAACTTTTGGTTATAATATAACAAAATTAACAACAACATATATATTTGTAATACATTTGTAATACTGTTTTTTTTCTTAAATCTATTTTGCAGTTCCAAATTCCAAATTCTAAGTTCTAATTCTTGTAGTTTACAAGTTTACTTATAAAACAACTCTATTCTTCTATTTTGTTTTAAAAAATCTTTAATTACATTATTCTAAAAATTAGGTTCACACTTTGTAGTCATTAAAACTTCTTTTTCTATGGAAAGTAAAGATAAATTTGAAAGTCTATTTTGAGTTTGATTATTTCTTAAATAAGTTTTTATCCTTTTTAAAGCAGAAAAAGATCTTTCAGCAGAAGCACTTGTTGTAGGAATGGTTAAAACTAATGTACATAATTTAGTAACTTGAGGTAGGACAGTTGTTAAATCTGTTTCCTTCAAATATTATAAAAGTTTATAAATATGTGTTTGATGAAACTGATCAGATGAATATATAATTGACAATTCACTGTTTAGCTTTGGAAACTCAAAATACTGACCATATGTTTGTTTAAGTGGACTAAATTTATCCTGAGGAAAATAATTTTTGTAATGAGAAAATTTTTCAAAATCAAGTAACCCCATAAATTTTAAGTTATATACTTCAGAAAATCGTTCATCAATTTTGACTAAAATAGTATCTATTATTTCATAGAATAAACGTTTATAATTAATTTTTCTATCTACTGATACTTGGACCATTTGAGACCTTTTATCTCTGGATGGGACTATTTTATCTTTTTCTAAGTCATTTACTTCATTCCAAACTAAATCAAATTTCTGTCTATATTCATCTTTGACATTTATTTAAATGTTAATTTAATAACTGTGAATACTTATTGTATTTATGACTTGATTCGTGTCTAGTTTTTAAACCATGAAAATTAGACATATCAGTAAACCCATATTTTGAGCAAACATTCGATTCACTATGTGAAAAGAGCACACAGGGCCAACAATATAATTTATCCGAACAACCACAAAGCCAGTCACATGTTTTATAAAAACATTCATTAAAATATCGGTAACAATTTTTAGTTTTAGATTTCAAATTAGATAGTTTAGGAGTAGGCTTCCCTCTTAAAACAATATCCATTTTGTCTTCATAAGTATGCGCGCCAAATGACTTTACCAGTAACTTATCTATATCACACAGGAAGTTGGACAAATTGTCTTGTTGAGGTAAAAATTGAGGTGTTGGTGGTAATTCATTGTTTGAAACTGATGATAATTTTGTATCATTTGGCTGATAGCTAGTAAATGCTTTTGGTGTGTTAAAAAACAATGAAAGTCCTTGATTTATTGAAACAAAATTTCCTCCTAAAACATAAATTAGAAAATATATAGGTAATACATTTACACAAATTATGATTTGAAACATTAAAAATTGTATTTTAATTAATAAACTGTTATGTTGTAACTGTATATCATTTGAAATAATTGAAAAAAAAAATGAATAGCATTCTTTTAATAACTAGTAATAATATATAATTGTTCTAATACATTTTATTAGATTTGAATCAATATATTTTTATATAAATAAATTTCTGAAGAAATAATTCATCTCATGGATAAAAAAAAGAAATATTTTATGAATAAAAAAATACAAGCATACCCTTGTCTAGTTTAATTTATAATAGAAATATTTTAATAGAAACACAGAATTTAGACACATAGTATAAACATATTTTTAATTCGAGCTCCCGTGGTCATGTGTACTATAGAAATATTTAAACTTTAGATGTAGTTAGAATGTTAGATTGTTTGAGTAATTGGTGATAAAATTACTGTAAGGAGTTGGCCAAAAGGATACTTTTTAAGAACATGAATGAGACGCAGTATTGTTTATAAGTATTTTATTTCGCGTAATCGTGCGACTAGACTGGTCACAGAGACGCGTATTCTACGACTACCTGATCGAATACGGGCAACGGTCGTTTTCACTCGACCGATAAAGCCGATCGGCGTTCACCAGAAAATCCATTTTATAAATAATATAAATCTATATTACTTAATAACTTATTTTATTATTTACATATTAAGAACATACTTTTTGATTCAATATCAGTATTTTGTGATGAAGTTGTGGATTCTGAAATTGGTGCAACAGCAACACTAATTTCGTTTAACCCGAAGTTTTTATTGATTGCTGCAATGATGGCAAACACTTAATTTTGCAATTAAATAATTATTATCATGTATGTTTGATGTTTAAGTCAATAACAACTAGAATACATTTAAAACATATGAAGTTATTACTTACTTGGCGTTTTTGAAAAATAGTTGCTTATATTTTTATTTGTAAGTTTTGACTTTCGTACTACATACGAAGATATATGCAAATGCTAATTGTATCTGCTCATATAATTTTCTTGTTTGCCACACTCACAAGTAGTAAAATTAGCATCTTTAACATGATCACTCATCATAAAATAATTAAAAATATAAATACTATACAACACCTAAATATTTTAAAAATAAATTAACTGTAATTTGTAACTATTAAATAAAGTCAAATAGTCATAATAGTTTCACTGTGGCACTGAGTGTCGTACCAACGCAATTGATAAAAATAAAATAATGTGAAATGTCGATTAAAATCACGATGATTGCCGATTGGTCGTGTATGATATTTGAAAATCGCTTATATGTCAGTACCACCACCGCGTATACTATTCTGCATGCTAATTCCAATACAAATACTTTATACCAGTGATGGGCAAAGTATGGCCCGCGAAAGTACTTGATCCGGCCCTTCGAGTGTCCATCGACATGGATAGTATATGGCCCGTATAGTATAAAAGTATAGTTGAAAAAAATTCCCGAAATATTCTGAAAATTATCCAAGAAAATAATTTTAAATATATAAATGGATTCGCGCGGACTGTGCGCGGTCGTACCCTAATAGCGTGGTGTAGGTAGATAGAGGTACTACGATAATAGGTATATAATTTCTATTTTTGTTTATATTGATATATTTCCCAGATCTCGGTTTGATGCGTCCTTATCGTAGTTTTCGTATAATAATATGTATGATGTACTTATATATATATATATATAAATTGATATAATGTTATTGTGTAATGCTAACAGTATTAGCATTGTCGTCATACCTAATCGTTATTCCTTGTGTTATAGTACATATAGTGAACTCGGTCGTCACTCGTCAGCTGTCACAGATCGAGCCGCAAGTTTTTTGTTAATTTTGTTTTAATTTTGTTCCTTGTTTGCCGTAATGTTTTTATAATATTAAATGATTCAATAAAGCTTAAACACAAAATGCATTTTTTCTATAATTCTGGCCCTTCTCTAGAATTTTTTAAACTTTGTGGCCCCCTATTAAAAAAGTTTGCCCACCACTGCTTTATACTATAAACTGTAATAGTCTAATATATAAAATAGGAAAGGGAATTGAAATCGCTTACACACACATCGCATTACTCATGTTTATGGAAAATGCATAGTTGTGCTGTACGTGCGCGTGCGGAAGTTCAGGGGGGACATTTTACCGAGTATTCTCGGTTTGTTATTAACTGACGACCGAAACGTTCAAAACTAACGAATAACGATGATATTTTTAGATTAACAACAAATAACAATTTATAAATATAAAATCAATGAAAAAATATTATAATAAACAATAATATTATTTCACATTGATCATGGCTAAAATTTAATTTAATTTGGTCATTTAAAAATAATATACCCAATAACGTTTTACAATAAAAAGTGTAAGCAACGCTTACACTGCTTATATGCACGCCACGCCACTGTTTGTATGTATGGTATAATTTCAAAATTCCTATACTCTTTGAGATTTTGATAGACATTTATAATAGACATTGTTTTTTTTTTCTATAAATGTTGATAACAATTTTTTTCAATTTTTCAAATAGCTCAAAAATGAAATACAAGGTACCTACCTCATAAGTTTTAATTACTGGAATTTAATAAAATTAGTTGAGCGTAAATCCACAATAAATCTTATAAACATTTAAAGTAAGAATATTGACAATATTTTCAAATTATTTTGTCATTATTTTTAATATTTATAACTACGATTTGAAAATGTAGTAAATGGTTCGTAGACCGGTTTCCCTCAAAGTCGTTTTTCGTAGGATACATTTATATATTAAATAAAGTACATAATTACAAAACATAATCTCTTGTCTATTCAACAAACTAAAGCTTTTACATGCAATTTTCACCGAACATCGAGTTATCATTTTCTATATACCATATAATTTTCAATATATTTTGACTTATTTTGAGTTATTTTTAGATGTAAAAAATGTTGGTTTTAGTTTATTATTATCAATACGATTTTTTCGCATTGTCAAAAATTTGAAAATTTAATACAAGATTTCTCATATCTTGTCGTTAGTGAAAATTAAAAAAAAGTTAAGAGAAAATATACTATAGTTGTTTATGAGCTTCTAAAGTTAGAATTTTGACAAAATCACAAAAATTTGCAATTTTTATCAATTTAGAAGTATATAAAAATGTTCTGCTTAACCTTAAAATTTGAAAATTTAAAATAAAATTCCCTATAAATTTTTCTACCATTCACAAACAATTTACTCAAAGTTCTTCATAAGTTGTTTTAATAGCAGTTCAAAAATATTAAAGATTCATAGGAATATTTTTTTTTTATAATCATTTAAAAATTATATTTTGTAAAATTCATCAAAATCACAAAAATTTGCAAATTATTTTGTAATTAAAAAATATGTATTAATTAAATGTTTATTATTTTTTTTATTAGCTATAATAATATATTAGATTGAAAATTTAAAACAAGGTTTCTCATTAATAATTCATACTATAACTAAAATCTCTAAAAATATGTAAATACAGTTTTTTTATAGATATTTGAAGTTCAAATTTGGATGAAATTAAATAGACATTTAAGCGAAGAAAAACGATGTTAGTTATTTTGTTGTAATTAAAATATATTATTCGTGGGTAGTGCTTGTAATTTTCAAAGTAATTATATTATTAGGTATATTTTAAACGCATAATGACCTTTACAAATGCAATGTAAAATTAATTCAATTTGCTATATTACTAATAGGAAACTTAATTACTTTTATAGAAATAATATCATAAAATAAATTTACTAATATAAACTGACAGACCACCTACTCTCAGAATCGTTTTTTGTAAACAATGGTTTTATATCATTGAATTAAAATTTAATACATTCATTACAGCTGCCCACACAATACTTAAAGAACATCAAAGCGGTATCCACTTGCTTATATTTTTTTATGTTCGTTGTTTATAACTATTTATTATTTATTTATGTATCTATGTATTTATATCATTTTACATATTTATTACGTACATTTATATTCTTTAACTATATATCTTACAATCTATTTAAAAAAAATTAAGTTTAAGATTTTGTTAAATTATCAAACATTTATTTGTTTCTAAGACCTGAATTCAAAACAAAGTTATATTTATTGTTGAATTATTATAGAACATTTTTTTATTTTTTTGAAGGGTCTATCTGAAAAAAAAATATTACCTGGATGAATTATTTTTTCTCTGCTTGCATATGGTTACCATTCTGCCCCTGAGTATCAGTTTGTTTTCGTATAGTCGATGACTGAACTGTTTATATATGGTGTTTTAATATAAGATTTACTAATTTTTCTGACTGTTTACCTGATGTTTTAACTATTAACTGAATTTTCAATTTTTAAACTGTCAATGGAAGACTGCCATGGTCAGTGTTATGCCTTATGAGTTATGACGGTGCTGCAAATGTAAATTGCCTTATCATTATTATTAAGAATGGATGGTGAAAGTCTTTATACAATATTTTTTTAATTGGGAAAGAGCATATTACTTAGAGCGCCCAATGTTCTTTTTAAATTTTATCGTCTGTAGTTATATTTAAAATCTAAATAATAACCTATAAAAAAATACCTATATAATAACTATACTTTAAATAATTAATAAATGCGATACTTAGATCACACTAAAAGATAGTGAGACATTCTGTACAATGAAGTCAGTACGCAAAAAGGCGGGTGCTAAAGTCAGAAATATGACTTTTTGTTTTGCCCAAAATTATAGTGTATACATGGTCATTGTTCGCCCTTTCAATTTTCAAAATCTGTAAAAAAACATATTGTACAAAAATGAAAAACCTCTAATTAAAATTTGGAAATAAAAATTTACGAGTTTGTTTAGTGGTAGTTGGAGGAAGAGGAGTGCATAAATTAATAAGGAAAACATTTTATCGTGAATATGATATGTTTAGATACCTATATATAATATATTATACAAGAATATGCACACACGTGTGTGCCACACTCGACTTGATTTACCGATATACATCGACGCGGTTTCATTGCATACGATTGTATAATGTTTGCGTACAGTATTGGTGAAGGGTATTTAAAACCATAATAATATATGGGTGGTGTACGCTCAAGTACGCATATATGTGTGCACGCGCAAATACGTTTCACCGGCAGATTACACGATAATCGTAATGTTCACACACGCCAAAGCAAACGTGTGTAGGCAAGTATATAGGTGGTACACTGTGGTACCACTCGTGTCACACAATATCGTTATGCACGTATAGATTAAAATGGGTATGGAGCAAAGGTTCCGTATCCGACACAGCCGAAGCGACAGTGCACGATGCAAGCACACATTATATATTATATTATTATAAATGTATAAATACGTAGAGGGGAGGGGAAGAGAAAAAATAGAGAATAAGATCTCGTGTGAAAAAACACCACTGCGCCGGCCTATGATGCACATATGCAAGTGTATAATATATTATAAGAAATTCGCACGCGCCGAGCAGCATATTATAGATACGTGTCGTCGTCGTCGTCGTTGTTTGTGCGATGCGTATCGCTTTAATATTATAATAATACATTAACGCAAAACTGTGTACATATTATAATATTATGTGTTGAGAAATTATTTATAAATCCTGAAAACCGATTTGCAAATTACTTGCAAAATGTGTAATTAATTTTCAAATTAATTGATAATGATGAGGGGGACAACATAATAGGCCGTATAATAGGTATAGGCATTAATAAATAAATTGGACTAAACGATAATATTGAATTATTTGTTGTATAACTGTTGGTGAATTTTAAACCGCTCACGGTTTAACGATAAAAAACAATAACTATTTATTTATTATATTATTAACTAAAATAGTTATACCCTATAAAATATATTTGTACTAAACATTTGGGCACAGATTTTCCCATTGCGGGGACTCATTATTATAAAATATTTATTTTGTTTAACGTTTCAATCTTTTTAGTTAAAAAAAATAATTTTGTAACCAAGCACCTATAATGTGATTATAAAATATTAATTTAAGGCATCATAAGATCAAAGGTACGGAATATATTTTCTTATTTATCGTCGGCAAGTGTTATCTAGAAGTCTAGAAGGGTGTATTAAGTTATAAGCATTTTATTTTCGTTTTTGCACAGTTTTAACGAAAATATTTGTTAGCTTAACGAATATTTATAGTACAGAATAGCTTTTATCGATAATACTCGATAGGATCATAATCGATAGCTTAACAAATTGAAAGTTGTCGTTAAGCTGCCTATTATCGAGTTATAGTATACTGCTACTCTACTACTAGTACCTAGGTATAGTTAAGACTTAACATATGAACACAACAAATTTTCTGAAATGAACTATTTTTCTCTCTTAGGTGGTAAGCTTTAGGAAAAAATTTTCATAATACTCTTGCTAAGTGATTTGTATTTTACTCAATCAATTAGGCACAGGAGTACGTGTATTAATATTATTAACAGTATATCTGTATTAAATAAAAAATAAAGTGAATCCTTAATAGTACCTACAGAAGATTAAAATCTTTTATTTGAAGTTTTAAAAGTCATTGTGGCGTATACCGTCATTACCATAACAAACACATGGCACTATCTATATCAAAAAAATTGTGTAAAAATTGGCTTTTTGCTATTTTTCAGTTTGCACAAATCTTTAGAAAAAGATATTACCTTTATTAAATAATTGAATATGAAATACACAGATAATAATAAAAAAAAAACATTACATTTTTTTTAAAAATATATAAAAATGTGTGAAATATTATGCTTACTAAATTTTTGTTTTTTAACTCGTTATGAATTTCTGCTTGGTCCACTATAAAACGAGAGTATTTAAAAAAATATACAACAACTTCCGAGCCTTACTTATTTAATTAGTGATAACTTGTAATTAGAGCGCGGATTTCTATGCAATTGCATATTTGTTTTCTTTTAATATTTTTGGAATTTTGTTAGTTATCTCCAAAAATCATCACCATTTGAAGCAAATGGTGATTTTTTTTGCATATTTCTGCATATTTCAATGTTATTGCATATTTTTGCATATTTAGGCAAAATTCAAAATTTATTGCATATTGAAGCGAAAATTTAAAAAAAATGTATACAATAATATTTTGTCAAGTAGAGAAATTAAAAATAAATTTTATGGGCACGACATAAACTTAATCGCTCTTGCTATGTCAGTCGATTATTAACATACCACTCTGTTACATTGATGATTAGAAAATAATCGATTACTATAAACGTTTGTGTCTACCTATAATTTTAATAGCTCTTGCTGTATCAGTTAGCTATCGACATACAATCGACTCAGTTAACTCAGTTTCGTCGTTTGTCGTTATCCGTAAATTGTGAATATATCGAAAATAAGTAGTTCAATTTGCAACAAAATTCGAGAATGGATTTCCTTAACGAACAAAAACACCGAAGTTTTCACTACTGACGGAAAAATAGTATTTTTCAATTCTTGTGGAAAATTTATTGTTTGTGAGAGAAAGTCTCAAGTAGGTCAACACATAAAAACAGGTTAGTACTTATACAAATAGAAATATATTTTGTTTATTTATTTTCTATATTTTTTTATTTTAATTTTATATTTTAGCTGCCTATGTGTCTGCACTTAAAAATAAGTCATAAAAACAACAATTAATTACAACTAGTTCTAGATCAAGTTCTACTAATAACATTTTTTTTGAAGATTTATGTTTTGCTATGGTCTCTTCTGACACACCCTTACACAAGTTAAAAAACGAACAGTTTCGTAATTTTTTGAATAAATACATTGGTCGTCCTATACCAAATGAAAGCACATTGCGAAAGACCTATGTAAATATATGCTATCAAAAAACAATGAATGAAATTAAAGAAAAAATTGGGCAAAATTTTATATATATTGTTGTTGACGAGACAACTGATACACGGGGCTTATATATTGCAAATTTACTTGTAGGAGTTATGAATAAAAACTTTTCTGGGAAACCTTATCTTTTAGCATCTAAACAATTAGAGAAAACAAACAATGTAACGATTACTCGATTTATCAATGACTCCTTAAAATTATTATGAACAGATGTGGGAATGGAACGGCGTGTATTACTTTTATTAACAGACACAACGTCATATATGGTGAAAGCAGGGAAGTCTTTAAAGATATTTTATACTAATATGATCCATGTAACGTGTACCGCTCATGTATGTAATCGTCTTGCAGAAAAAGTAAGGGAGTTATTTCCAAAAGTTAATACTTTAATTAATAATAGGAAGAAAATATTTTTAAAAGCGCCGAGTCGAATCTCTATTTTTAAAGAAAAAATGAATGATATCCCTTTACCACCTATTCCAGTTCTTACAAGGCAGGGAACATGGGTAAATGCGCAGATTTATAATACGCAGATTATCTTACTAAATATAAAAAATTATCGAGAGACTGGCAATGGATAATGCACAAAGTATTAGAAAAATTTTGAATATAATTGAAAGTGGTACTATTGTCAATGATTTAATATTTATATCAACTCATTTAGAATTTTTAGTGATAGTCGTAAAAAACTGGAAACTCAAAATATGACTTTACATGAAAGCTTTTCAATAATTGACGAAACAAAAGAAAAAATTAATTCTATTCCTGGACCGAAAGGTGCAACACTTACTACAAAATTAAATGAGATTTCCAATAAAAATAAAGGTCTGGAAATTCTACGAAAAATAAATGCAGTACTATTAGGCGGAAACGTTTAGCTCGAAGATCTTTATCAAGACTCAAAAATACTAAATTGCTTCAAATATGCTCCAATAACTTTGGTTGACGTTGAACGTTCGTTCTCAGTATTTAAAAATATATTAATCGATAAACGTCACAGCTTCACTGAAGAAAAACTTGAAATGCATATGATTATTCATTTTAATAATAAATAAAATTTAAAAATACAAATCAGGAAATTTCCTAAATTTTTTTTAAGTATTTAAGTAATTAATTGTTATAAATAGTTTAATTTGTAAATTTTAAATAAATAAAAAAAATGAATGAAATAAAAAAATTTACTGAATATTTTTTGCATATTTTCATAATTTTTACTGCATATTATATTACATATTTCGATACTTTTTAGTGCATAAAAATCCGCGCTCTACTTATAATAATGGTTTCATAAAAAAGTATATTTCGAATTACTATCATAATACCTATATCTAGTTTATTATACTAGGTACATAATATCAATCTCTCTATTATTACTAGGGATAACAGTGTACTGAATATGCATAGTTATAAAGGCTATATATACCAGTACAATATAATAAGTATATATAACACTACCAAATATTTCACCTATATAGATTTAAAATTATGTAGCTGATACTGAACGTTTTGTGTGAATTTTGATTTAGTTTTATATATATAAAAGAACTGCAGCAAATGACATAGAATATGCATTAATACTGCGTGCCCGATATTATGTAAGTACCAGTGTTCATTTTTTGAGAGAATAAACACCTGCGGGCTGCGGTGGCCGGACAAATCTTTAGATTGGAATGATCACCCGAGCAACAGAATTGCGTTAAACCCTGTCAATTGTCCCGATTTTGCTAGATACACTGCAGTGTCCCACACATGGCACACATCTGTAAAATTATGATTTGCAACACCTCACCATGTAAATAGAAAATGTCTTACATTATATACAGGTTGATTCACTAAGCATGCTCAACCCATTTTTCAAATTCTGATTTTTGGAAGTTTTAAATATACCTAATTGAAGATCATATTCCCCTATGAAGATACAAACTTCTGTTTTTTAAACGATAACTCCCATTTTCAACTGTAAATTCTAAGCTGATATTATTTTGAAAACTTTGGCATATCAAAATTAAAATTCAAACGAATAGTTTTTGATTTATTTAACTTTGTGTAGATTCATGATAATAGGTTTAGAAGATATGAGGGTTATGGCAATTTGAACATTTTAGCAATTAATATTTATAATTTATAAAAATGGCCTGAGTATGATAAATACTAGAACCAATATTTTACATACATTTTAAATTTTTGCAATACCATTTTTAAGGACTATTATCCATGGTATAAAATGTTTAAGAACTTACTGAAAAACTACTCGTTCGAATTTTGAATTAAATACATCAAAAATTTCAAAAAAATATACATTAAATAATTTATAGTAAAAAAGGGAAGTTTTCATTTGAAAAACAAAAGTTTGCACCACCACAGGATACTCCTTGAATTGTACAAAATATCTCAAGAATCTGAAAATATAATCTTTAAGTATATTTAAAAATTCCGTAAATCAGAATTTGAATAAATTTATTATGAAATGAAGAAATGGGAGTGAGCATGCTTGGTAAATCATCACAAAGGTTATAGTGGAACAGAATGTAATAATAACACGTATTATTTTACTATTTCAAAACGTATCATAACACATTTTATATAATATATTTCCGCAAACATTAGAGAATGACTTTATTACTTTACAAGTATAATTATTAATACATAGTAAAATATTAATTATAGTAATTACTACATACATAGAAGTATAATTATTCTTGTTAATTACTCATTAGTGTATTTCATCTTGGGGCTTATTTAATTTATAGTAACAAACTAACAACTGTATTTTATTCAGAATTCGCTTCGATTACTTGAGATGAATCATATAACACTATTATGTTAATTCTTATCTGAATTTTGTGTTACTTGGTACAAGTTCCGTGGGATGGCTTACCATAATAATAATAGGAATTTTGAAAAATACTAATTAATGTATAATAAGCATTCATAAAAATCCTTATTTAAATTATAATTAGTAATTTGTTGTATATATATATATATAATTATGTTTCTACAGTTCCACATTTACCTATAAGTGCCACACACTTAAAAACATTTAAACACATAAAAACACATTTAAAGTGTAAGTGCTATATACATATAAGTGCCACACACTTTAATCACACACCATAGAATATAATATTATATAGCAGGCACCAAAAAACTAAAAAGGAAACCAAAAATAGTAAATACAATGTTATGTTCTTTGATTTATGAACATTACTACAGTTGTCTATACCGTTCGCCCTAAATCACCGGGTTTCAGCCAACTTGACCAGCGGTCAATATTTTCCATTTCTGTGTATGCATTCAAAACACGCTTGTACACTCAGTGAAAAAAGATCTAAAATACAATTATTTCAATCATAACACGCGTGTCCGACATCGGTCCGTCGTGGCGGCGTCTGTTTGTATTCGTCGCCGGAGGCTGCACGTAATCAATGTACCTATACACGTGGACGCGACGGGGTGGCGAAAACGATGCAGCCCATAGCTTAAAAGGGAGCATCGTGGCGGCGGCTGTTATAGCTGTTATTATTATAACTATTAATTCGGCGAGACGACAAAATATTTATGCGTGTTTGGACACACGGAGGGAAAATAAAAAGGTGTTTGCTCGCAGGCGGTATGTATACACCGCGTAAAGGTATTATAGGTGGGTATACCTTCGTCCGTAATGCGATACACAACGGCCTCGTCGTCGTCAATAATCGTAATCGATAACAATATCATATTATCATTGTGAAATCATAATACGATGTAAAAAAGACGAACACGACTGCGGTCGTCGGCGAAACAAATCAGGCTCAGGGTGCCGCCGCCGTATACCTTGGGTGGGCTCGGAGAAATACGCGACGTCAAACGATGTTCCGCTAGTGTACAACTCACCCTTCCCCCACCACCCACCGTAAGCGGTTCCATCTCGATCAACCCTGTAAAGCCCTGTGTCATTTGCGCATCTCTTGTATCGCGCATTCTCGCACTCATACACACACGCGTTGACGACAACAAACGGCGAAATACAATAATAAACGCAACAATAACGTACGCAATAATGATCGAGCAGATATCACACACACACACACACACACACACACACACATACACGAGGGTGCTGCCGTTTTAAGGCGATATTCATTTCTCGCGCGCGCGTTGTTTATCCTCGCCGCCCACCGCACCCCCCGAAGACCGCACGGAAAAATGTAATACAACATCAACGGGAGGATGAAAAAAAAAAAATACAATAATATATATAAAACCGAGCCGCCACCGCGGGGCGGCGGCAAACACGTAAACGCGTTTCGTAATAGACGGCCGTTTACGACAATGACACAGAGCAAAGCGGTCCCCGCACAATATAATATGAGACACAACAACCAATATCCCACTGTCAAAACACGCGGGACCCGACGCCGACACATATATTACATTATACACGACGTGTAATGCGGGTAAGGGTGTTTTTGGTCTTTTCGAGCTGCGGTGCAATCTACCCTCCAAAACACGCATCATATGCATTGCAGGTATATACCGCACCGCAGGTAAACACGGGTAGGTACCTATATACAATATCTTACTACTACACAATGTTGTTATTTTATTGTTGCCGGTAATAGTATATATTTTGTGTAATTGTGTGCACGTACGAATAGAGGAGACCGCCTTCGCGGGCCGCGACAAATAATAATAACCATAATAATAAAATACATAATATTATTACGACAGGCACTGCATGCCGCCGCGGCGAGCAGCTACCGACGGACGCGCACGCCCGCCTCCTCCTCCTTTCACACACGGATAATGCGCTTATTTCCCTCGGCCCCGCGAGGCGCGAAAATAATAAAAACATTTTTTTTTTTTACTTCTTTTCATTACCGTTTCCACTCTCTTTTCTCGACTCTCCGTGTCGTCGTAATAGCCTGCACGGATATAATAACATATTGACGATCACAAAAGACGGCTCGAGACGTCGTCCGTTTGGCGTTATAATTTCGTCGTCCGTATCGTACAATGGGGCGCAATCAAATAATGCGACGGACGAAGACTGCACACGGCGGCGGCGGATCGCTGTGAACGTCATGTTTTTTTCACACGCAGTTGCAGAAGAATTCGGAGACGTCACCTATATAATAATATTATTGTTGGGCATGCTTATGATGAGAATATTATACACAGCATAAGTCTTACTGTACTCGTTACAGATGGGGCCCCAACTAAAATTATCTCACTGGAGACTTGATTAATTTATACTTGGCTTGAATTAATTATTATTTAAGTGTTATTATTTTTTTTTTTGATTATGTATTTTTTAGTTGAGGGGTTATATTGTGTATAGTTGACAGTCGGGTTATTTTCTGAGAAATACATATAGTTGTATTATATCATATGCTATCAAGATTATAATTAAGGTTATATATAGATCTCCACCATTGCCATAATAGTTGCACCAGACGAGATGGATAA
The DNA here is from genome assembly GCA_014851325.1 of Pentalonia nigronervosa. Lineage (NCBI taxonomy): Eukaryota > Metazoa > Arthropoda > Insecta > Hemiptera > Aphididae > Pentalonia > Pentalonia nigronervosa. Next base: position 61,148 of record JACXSJ010001546.1, read on the forward strand.
TCCTGCAATTATAACTTCTGAAAAATAATCTCAGTTATTAAATTATTCACTTGTCTATACAATCGTAATAGTGCAGTACCTACAAAATTTAATATAATCATTAAAAAAATGAAAATGCGAATAATTTTATTTTAATATCTTATCGTAATATTATTATGGATAATTTAATTTTACAATAATATTTAAGATATATGAAATTCAAATTGTATTTTATCGCATAATATTATAAATTGTGACAATGCTTTATCAGCAAATTGCAATATTGTATAGTTGTTAAATTTTTGCAGGACAATATCCAATAAACAATATACGTACCGTATACTGCAATAATAAATCTAATGAAAGTGTTAATTAATTTAAACATCATAACATTATCAAGTTCTAGAAAACATATATATATATATATATATTTTTTTTTTCTAGAAACAGATATGAGTTGTTTAGAAACATTTTGTTAAACATCACAATGGTATTTGAAAACTATACACTAATCCATATTTAAGTTTCGACTATAGGAGAATACATATATTTATGCATAGTAGCATACTTCTAAGTTTATATGTTGTAATTGACAAGAAAGAAAATGCATTATCATCATCTTTCTTGTTGAATCGTCATTATCACCAACATCATGGGATATAGTATTTAATCATCTGACGAATTCTCAGAATTCGATAGTTAAATCGATTAAAAATAATAAGGTTATTCATTTCTCACATCATAACTCGCCTACCAAATATTGTAGGTTTCTATATAGTATAATATATTATATACATTTGACCAACACAACGTATAATAAAAAATTGCAACTTAGTCCAAAGTGAATTCAAAATAGAACATTTTAATTTGTCAAACGATTGTTGACAAGCGAACGTTATGACAACGTTCATGTCAAACTCAAATATTTATTGGTATCGCACCTTTCTTCCTTAATACACTGCATGCTGTTACACACCCTACAAGATAAACCGGCCCACCGTTTAAAACGATTGTAGTGATACGATTTCCTCGTATGTGCTCAATAAAAAAATTGACATGTAAGACTATGACAGACGCTCTAGTGATATTTCCCCTGTGATGATTTGTTGTATTATTAATATACTGTATTATAAAATAATATACATTATAAAGATAATAATTTTTAATTAAAACGACGTAATAAATAATAATATAAAAAATAACCAGGGAACTGGATTCTACCAGCTAATATTTTTCGAGTGTACTTCGTTTATTGAGTAGGTCACTGTAATATGGATGTGTTAAGTGTGAATGTAATAATAAATCATTATATTTGAAAAAAAAAATTCTGCAGAGCAAAGGGACAATATGAGCGCTTATCAAAAAGAAATTGTGTCTAATATTTTTGATAATTGATACCAGTAAAACTTATGGGGAACTTTGCATAATTGTATTGCATTTTAAAGCATTAACTAAGAGATTAAAAAGTAATAAAAAAGTAAATCAGAAAATGTTAAGTGTATATAAATATCTTAAAATTTGTCTGAATATTTTTAAAATTGTATAAGTAGTGTATAGAAAATTACGATATAATATGTAATGTAGGAAAGATTCAAGTGTATAATTTATATTTCTTAAATTAAAATATCATAACTAAAAAGGTTTGATGAAAAACCGTAATTTTTCGTTTAAATATCTGATTTGGTAAAAAATTGATTTTGAATCACTCATAAAAAATTGTGATATTGTACTTTTACTTCCAGAATTTAATAATATATTATATCTTTTTTAAACCATCATTAACTGTGTACCCACATTTTAGTCTTTACTACTCACACTAAACAGTGCACACATGGACTTAAGTATTTTAAAATGTGCGTCTTCAACATTGATGAAAATTGGCGGAAGGCTTCAGCTGTGTGTCATGATTTATTGAAAAAAATCATATGAATTTTAAGTTGTTGATTTACCATTATGTTTCTGTGACATTTTACAATATCAAAATAAACAAATTATTTATTTTATATATTTAATATAGTTTTTTGATATAATATATCTACATATTTTTATAATTGAACATTAATTGAATATATTTAGTGGATTTGACTGTAATAGTGTACTTTAAACTTGATAGAAAAATGTATATGCCATATTTTTTACCCAAATAATAAAAATTAACAGATAAAATAATTATGTATGTGTATTTGTATGCATTACTCATTTAAAATATTACCAACTACAGAACTTATAAAGTAAACTACAGGATTAATATATTTTCATAACTGTACGTATTTTAAGTAAAATCAACAAAGAACTAGCAATACTGTTTATTTTATAGCCCGAGTGATTTAATAGATATAACATTTTTCTTTGATAATGGCTAGCACTATTATTATAAAAGTTTAGTATTCATATTAGTACTTAGGTAGGCACTTATTGTTAAAACATAAAAAGAATATAATTTTAATTTGATGATTTAAATTGTTTTTAAACACGGTAGCACTTACTTATTGTTTAATATTTTATGTAAATATAGGTACTGCAGATTGTAAATAATTAAGAAAAAAAAAGTTAAATGGTAAGATATTAAACATAGATTTAAACATAGGATTAATAGGATGAGACACAGTATACAAGCATTGTTGAAGAATAAAAGTGAACAAGGACCTTACACCAGGGGTAGCGAATCATTTTCGAGTCACATGCCAACATTTTTTGATTAAAATTTAAAAAATATTCGCGTGCCAATAATATATTTATATATCTAATATGTTTATAACCTTATTCTACATACAAACAATTTTTTCTAAATATGATGCCAATATTGAGTTTATTTGGAATAACCACTTTTTTTCCTAATACAAAATATTTTATGTTTGGAAGCCGTAATTTTAAAACTTTTATAAATGATAACATTATAATAAATTAGTCTGTTAGTTTTATTTAAAAGTAATTTTACTGTATTATACTGTTTCTATTAATTATTATAAAAGTTCAGTTTTCGGTACTAACAAATCGGTGTCACATGTAGTCTGATTAGTCTTATTAGTTATCTGATTAGGTTTCTGGATAGAATAATTATTATTTCAATATTTTTTTCAGAAACAAAAACTATATTTTATTTAAATTTTAAATAATTGTAATTCTGTAACCTACTAGAAATAAATATCATTTTTGTATAAATATTATATCTAGATTATGTCAACATTTTTATGTTCGTTTATAATTAAAAATCTATCGATCTATTTTTTTTTTTTTAATTAATTTGAAGCATATTTTTTTTTTACTTGTGGTTAGTCGTTCAAATTTTTGAAATTGTGTATTTATGGTTTATTTCACATAAAAATAGAGTATAAAGTGTGTACAGTAAAAACCAAATGGTAGGAATCAATTCAGACGTCTGTCACATAAACGATCAGGAAGCAATATTCGGATGTCAATTTTAAGGTAGGTATATAAGAAGACCGATTCGGATGGTACCAATTCATAAAAGTACCCTTTTCATCCAATTAATTAATCACATTAGGTACCTACATCAAGACCTTAATAGTTTATAATTGACTCATACATAACACATATTTTAAAACATAGACGTTTGGTTGATTTTTTTTTATTTGAAGGAAAGGGCTAGGTTAGGCTTCTTTATTTTTAAGGATGTGTTTATATTTAATATATTAAATTTCATTGCAGCCCTCAAAAACCTCCCCTGAGAACCACCTATAGTTATATATTTATATGTTATGTAAAGCATTAGTAGATGATATTTAAATATGGTTATTTATTTATAAACGAAAGTAATATGTTATATGGTGTTGGCTATTGAGATATAGCGCTAGTTAAAATTAAATTTAAAACATTTATTGTTATATTATAATTTATGAACAACTTTTTCATTGTAGGTATGCCTTATTCGGTTTTCATGGTTTAGGTAGATATTAAATCTGTTTTATTAAATCAATGATTTACAATGGGCATTATTATAGATATTTATAACATTATAGTCTATGCATAGGTACATAATAACTATATTTTATATAAATATATCTGCTTAAAAACAATAAAATTTGTTAAGTGTCTATACTAAAATATACTGAATATTTGAAAACTTTGTATTCATTAACTCAATTACATTTTTTATGTATAGGTACTTATAAGTTTACAACAACGTAATTTATCAAAAGTGTCCAAACAGAAACAATAGTTAATGTTATTACATTTATTTTTAAAAAACATGTATATTTATATTATATTAAAAACTAAAAAGGTACCTTATATATTTTATTTTATACTCTGGTTGATATTTATCATTTATTTATGATCTATGTGCTCCATCCGCTTTAAAAACATATAACTCTTTCGTCAGTATAATTCTGCAGACACACACAAAATAACGGAAGTAACAATTAATAATATTTAAATCGAGTGAAGGCGATTAAATGTATTTACAATTCACCCTATGTTTATTTTATTTGACACTTCCCTCTTAATGTGAATTATTGCACAGTCGGTCTTGCAGTAGCGGTTTGGATTGCTGCCGATCTCAGACTAGTGCTTTAATCCTTAGCGCGGTGAAAGATGCACGTCCCCAAGCCACAATTGATGCAAAGGATTAAAACGACACAATGGAGATTAAACAAAGTAGGATACGTGGGGTTTTCACACCACTAACGAGCAGATAAAATAAATCGGATAGGTTACATCCGTAGTTTTGTATTCACTGGAGCATGTTCACCGCACTCCGCGAACGATCTTTCGTTTTACTCGTAATCATTAGCCCTTGGGTGAAATATACAACCATTTACTGATTAAATTTCCACTTCAAACCCGTTCATAGCATTAGATAGTATAGCATACACGAGTTGTGCGAGCTTTATCAACATTAAATAGAATATGATCATAATAAATGATTTATTTTTAAAGGGATCCTTTTTTAAAATTTAAAATACAATATAACAATACAAAAAAAAAAATTAATATTTATTGAAAAGGATTTAGAATAGTTAAATACGGGTGATTGTATTTTTGGTATATCGCCAATAGATAATGATCAATAGATTGCGCGATAATTGATAATGTGTATTACGACATTTTCCGATTATTTTATTTTTATTACATAATATTTTATGATTATTTAATTATTTATTATTTTAGTTAATTTCAATATAAATATGGAACAATATATAAAACGTGAAAGAGGCATTGACATTTTACGATGACGGTCACATATACCAGCGTGAATATAAAACGTCGGAAAAAAGAGTTTGATGGTGTGTGCAATTCAAAAATAATTATATAAGAAATGTATCTAATGGTAAAAAAATAAATATTTGGAATTGTTTTTCCCTCGAGGAAGCCGATTTGCCTCAAATAAACAATTTAGTGAAGGGGTGGCATAACTGCTTTTCGTCAAAGCTAAATTCATCGATTCATTCAACCTATATGGAATACTATTACTGCGCTACAAAAAGAAGAATGCGTTAATAAATTGAAGATTTTTTAATAAAGCGCTGAACAAAACCACTATCAATTTTTTTTTTATAATGATCTAGCAGAAAAACTTTAAAAAACCATGTGGTGATTATAATAATACAGTAGAAGCCGCTTATTAGAAACACGGATAATTGATACAATCACGTTATTGAAACAAAATGTACAGGAACAGACCGGCCGTATATTGAAATATTGAAAATAAATCGGATTATTGAAACATCACATTGGTTATTTGAAACAATTGGGCGAAGGTCAGTTGACATATACACCGTTTATCCGTGCGATAACCTATGTAATTTAATCTTTGCTATCGTTACGTTTATATTTTGACTATGCTTTATCTTAAGTGCAGTACGTTCTATACGATGTATAAGAATGTTCTTTCCCGTACGTATCGTTCGTCTTCGGCGTGCGTACGTTTCATTATTAATGTTTCGTTATTTTAAAAATCTAAATCTAAAAATGTCTAAACGTCAAAATTTAAGTTCTAAACAGAAGTACGAGTTATTAAAATCGTATACATACATACATATATTTTTTGCATATTTTTCATTTTTTTTTCATAATATAAATCAAACCAATCGCTTATTAGAAACAATAGGTTAATTGACACATTTTACTTTGGTCCCAAAGTGTTTCTAATAAGCGGCTTCTATTGTATAAGTAAAGAAGATTATTGGTTGAACAAAATTTTCAACTACAAATTTGATATTTTTTATTAATATCATTAAACTATTGACTACTTTATTTAAGATTATTTGAGACACTATTAATTGACACGCAATCTATTGTTCATTATCTATTGACAATAATCCGTATTTTTATGTATTTCTATAGTTAAACAATGTTTGTATAAATTATATCGTATTTAATAAAACAATATTATTTAATTTATATAAAATTTCGAGCAGAATAATTTTTCTAATTTAATATGTTGGTTGTATATACACACTATAGGGAAGCATTTTATATAGTTTGTATTATTGACTGTCTAGAAGGATTAAAACAATTAATATAGGTTAGATTAAATTAAATTTAGTCATATACGAATATACAATCCTGTAAAAATGATGTTTGATTACCAATTCATATATTTTACATTCTTAATATAATAATAATACAATACAATTATATTTTATTATTAATATGCTTATTGTATTCAATATATTGTATATAATATATTATTATGTAAATTATAATAAAAAATCCATATAATCTTTTAAAACGTTTAAAAGAAACATTCAAAGATTTTATTGTACACTTTGTTACCTACCTAGTTGTAAAGCAATGGTCAATGTTATACAAAAGACATAAAAAAAACTCAAAAATTATACTATCCTCATGAACCCCATGGCGTGCAAACAAAACGGAAACTAACAATAATAGGCGTGGCAGTAAATCCACTAATTTTAGTTCCCCACGGAACAATAGGATAAAATAAGCAATCAAGACAATATTGTGAAATATAAACATGGCCAATTTTTCCCTCCAGGAATAAGGGGATGAACGTCCATAATTACTCCTGGTACACGCCCTTATTATAAATTTATTACTTAAGTTCTACAATTGTATTTCAACCTTCAACTAACGCAAAAATGTCTGTTCAAAATAAAAATAATTGATATTATTATTACTCAACAAATGTACTCCCTATATTGTGGCCTTTAGTGGTCTACATGCGATTCTCCTTTTCATTTCTCCCCTATATTTCATTATTATTATTGATCAGTGTTTTTCTTTCTTAAACTAATTTTTAGTTTTTAAATAATACAATTATAACAAAAATAAGGTTTAGTTGCGGTGCATGAATATATATATTTTTTATGTTTGTTATCTCTCATCACCTTTTGGATCAGTACGATTTCTTCAATCTTCAACTTGGAGGATGGTGGTTCTAATTGAAAATTGGACCTAGTTGATACATAAAAAAAATGACTTACAGAAATCCCGGTTTTAAAAAAACTAATTTTATTATTTATTTATTTTTTAAATTCAAAAAATAATAATCGTAGAAACTTGAAAAATTCCACTATCATTCAAATGTAATTTTCTAAATATAAAATAAAATACTATAAAAAAAGACTTATTTTAACCTATTTAAACCATGAACATATTCACAAAATTATAGTTTATAAGTTACACGTTGGCAAATTGAATCATAAGTTAATACCAATATTATTATGCGATTTAATAAATACGATGCTTTTGGCAAAAATTATTTTGATCGAGTCGTTATTAACTGTCAAAATGAAAAGTACTTACAGCTGATATTTCAATAATCGTAATAAATAAAAAAAAATTGTTCATTATAATTCTATCAGTTATAAACTTAGCAGCGTCATCTCAGTTTTTCTGTTATGTTGTGAAAAAATGGTCATCGGCCCAATGTTCATTTGATGAAAATGATATGCAGATATATTACAAAGGGTTGTAAATACATCCCTATTGTTTTTATAATTATATAAATTTATTAAGTTCAATAAAAATGTTTGAGTTTTTAAGAAACTAATATTTTTTACCCATTTTTTTTTCAGACAGGACTATCAACTTTATTGTAATAGTATAGATTATAAGTTTTTTTCAAAAATTTGAATTAAAACTTAATACTAATTATTAAGATTAATATTATTTTATACTATAATATGATTAGTGGGTACATTGAATATTGATAATACTTTATAAATAATAAGTTTATACTGAAACTATACTATACCAGTAATAATAAAATTTAAGTCACGCGTTAAACTCGCAAAAATTATAACAAAATAATAAAATAAATTGTTTTTCAAAAGATTAATAAATACCAACAGGTAAAAACTAACAAGTTATAACGCTTGTATTAAAATTCCTTGACTTAAAAAGCCTTGACCTATCCTTGGTTATGCTAGTTGTTAGTTAAGGTAGAAATTATACTTAAAAAAAAGTGGGCGCACCGCATTGCTGTACATTAGATGTAGAATAGGTTACTATAATAGATGTATTAAATTTGAATTTAAAATGTCTATAAAAATTAACTATATATTACAATACACTACATTTTTTTTCATTTTTTGGTTACAATATTATCTACTTGCGAGAAACCTTGTTTTAAAATTTCAATCTTTAGCTATAAACATTTTAAATTTTATAAATTTTTAATCACAAAATAATTTACAATTTTTCGATATTTTGATGTTCAAATTTGAACTTAAAATACCATGGTAATATATTTTTTGATTACACTATAAATTACTTACGAAAAATATTGTTTTAAATTTTCAATTCTTAGCTATAAAAATTGAATATTTTATGCATTTTTAACTACTAAGTAATTTGCAAATAATCGATATTTTGATAAATTTTGGTCAAATTTTGAACTTTAATTACTTATAAAAAAAATTGTACTTATGTATTTTTAATATTTTTAAACCGATACTATAGTAACTTATGAGAAACTTTGTTTATTGTTTACAAGATTTTTGACCCAACGAAAATTTTTTTATCGATATTTATAGAACACAAAACTTGAAAAACCGAAAATACGTTTTGCTTACAAAACTCAAGCTCAAAAAGTGTCAAAATATTTTTAACATTTTATGACGTAGAAATTGATAATCTCAAAATTTGGTGAAAATTTCAAATGTCTATGATTATTTGTAATTTAATTATAACAAAATAAAAAAATTGTTCTCTAAGAAATCGGTAGTTTACGGATGAATATCCAATGTCTAAATTTTAAACGCCCCCAAAAAAATTCATTTGACTATCTGGTAAACTTTTATTTTGTAAAAGGTTGGAAAACTTATGAGATTTCTTGTACTACATTTTTAAATATTAGACTAAAAAAGAAATTTTGTATGAATTTTAAACTTAAAATAATTTACAAATTTTTGTGATTTTTTCGATTTTTGTCAAAATTTTAACTTTAGACGCTCATAAAAAAATATTGTGAATTCACGCTCAGCTTTTAATGAGATATTGTGTTGAAATATCTTATGATATTTAACTGCGATTTATTCTCCAAATAATTTGTTTAACAGTTATACAAACTTATTAGGTAACGGCTTCGCGGGTTATTATAGTAATTGTCGGTTTTAATCATATTCATATTTTTTTTCGAGGTGATATTACTAAAATTAGTCAAAGTTAGACAAGCATTATTTATATCTATCTTTTTTTTGGCATATCCGTCCTCTGGATAGTCATCGTTTACAATACACAGGTGTATAGAATTTTAAAGCAGCCATTAGCCATTTCGTCTATCAAAAATAAGTACATACTGATATATTTAAGCTTCCTTACTATTATGGAACATAATCTTAAATATATAAAATATAAAACACGATCATAAGCCGAATACTCACCAGGACGAATATTTTTGTCGAATGCGTTAATTCAAATTGTTTTATCATTTGATAGTCGATACAGTACATTATCACGTGCTTTTTGGAAACGATATCCCGAGTATTTTAAATCTTAACATTAAATCTGGTTGCACACGAAGTACTTAAAACGCTCCCATGAGCGTTTTTAAATTAATTAATAATCGCCTAAACTAAAACACATGTATAATATATGGCCATATCCACTTCGACTTCAACGTTCAGACTCAAGTCGTCGCAGCCGTCAACGCCCCTTAAGGCATTCCATTCATTATTCCCTTTCTTCCTCCCCTATTCACCCCTCACAACCCACCACACCTTCTCGTTTGCTCCCCTTTTTATCATTATTAATTTGGCCTCTTACATCATAATATAAGCATGAAATATTATTATTGTGGATTATAGTGGCTTCGTTTATTTTTAACAGGCAAATAATATTAATTAAGCTTTTGGTGATTTATCAACACGAGTAAAATTCGACCTTCACACTCGGAATGTATGTTTGTCGACAGTGAATACGTTTTCGCGTTGCGCACCCCTCGCGCTGTATTATTGACATACCAATATCATTAACTCCGATTTCAGCGAGGAGGCCTTTGCCAGACTTGAGGGTGGCCAAAGCGATGTTTTTAATTACCCATATCGGAATAAAGTGTGAGCGTGAGTTGCAAAAGGTATGTGTCTATCGCCTGTGTCATCCCAAGACAAACTAAGTCACATTTTTGGGACGTTCGACATCCCACGCCATCCCTTTCAATTAACGTCAAAATGCTCCAATAACAGTAGGCAGGATCGGAACGAATCGCGAGACGTATGCCATAACGACACTTCCACTATTTAATATATTATTTATATGCCACCGACAATGCAGTCATATTTTTGTTTATACACTAAATATTTGATTTTGGAAAAAATATCGTTTTTGAAACGATAATGCTAAGAAAAAAAACTCGAGCTATTTAAATTATAGGTTATAGTAAGATCTAAGATATTAGATAAGACATTTGGAATAAATGAGAATAATTAAGCATCGCTAATTTTTAATAACATTCTTTGTTATTTTGTTCTAATTCAAATAAGAATCGTCGTAGACACCATAAAATATATTCACTAAATATTAAAATTATTTAAGAGGGTCTCAAATTTTAAGAAATTGGATATTTATTCATACGTAAAATAACGATTTCTTGTCAAATGTTTATTTATTATTTGGTTGTTAATAAAAAAATATTATTCATAGGAATTGCAATTTTTTTTATTATTTACTTTACCTATACAAATACAATTACCCAGGGGGAGGAGGTATAGGCTTCCCCCCCCCCCGGATCAAGGCAATTATATTCAGGTCTGTTCGGAGGGAATAAGGGGCCAACGGAACCATTTTTTCCTGGGCCTTATGAAGAGCAATTTTAAGGGAAACCTAGGTTAGGTTAGTATTTAGCTATTGGTCTAGGTAATACCGCTACCCCGACGGAGCCCACTGTATTGTGGCGGGGAGCTTGAGGGTCCTTATAGGCTTTATGAAGAGGTTCCTATAGGCTTTGATCTTAATTGGTTGGAGTCGAAGCTGAAGAGTCACTTCTGAGCTTAACTGACTGGAGGTGGTAGGCAAAGGAAGCCTGTTAGCATTTAGCAAACTCTCTGGTAGGAAACTAGGCTAACAAATCACTGAGTCTGTCTGGGCTTAATTGTTTGGGGCCGATAAGGCTGCTGGAGATTATCTAAGCCTCCTGGAGGGTAACCAGGTTAAAAAACTGCTAAGCTGGCCCTGGGCTAGATCACCTGGTGTTGGCAAGTTCGGACACCTCTCACCATCGATAAACGTTCCCACCTAGCCCCTTAAGTTATAGAGCGGGGTTTTATGGCAGAGGGTGGGCCGAGCACTCCAAACAGAGCGCCCAGTGAAGGTATGTCGCTACAGCGTCATTTGGTGCTAGCCCCTTCTGTTGTAAGCTGCACTACCACGGGTTGTACTCCTATTTCATGTCTACTTATGAGAATCCAAATGATGAACATTAATAGCGGGTTAACTCTTACCAAAAAGGAGAACGGTAGGTTCCCATAAAAGGTACCAACGGGACATCGTCCGCTAATTCGATAACCGAGACACCAGCCGATAATGTAATGAAACCTGTGGTACGCACGGCGACTTCGGTTGACCCTGCTAGACCTAAAACCATGGGGAATAATACTATGCAAGACATGGCATATATGGTGGTCAAAAATCTTGGTTAATACCTAGGTATACCGGACGATTGCTTTAAGTTTCTATTCTCCAAAGCAGCGACTCTAGAGTCGCTAGTTGAGAAAAGGCTAAAGCGGTAATAGATGACCTATTGTTGATCGTTTGTAGCCTACGAGACAGTCGTGAAAACGTCACCAAGGTGTTCAATGTTACGGTCGAAGTCACTAGGAGGGAGAATTCCGTTAAGAAGATGACTGCGAATATCCCGGAGAAATCTCTGACACTCTCCTTCTATAATGGCGAGAGTTTCCATTCTGAATTTAAAAGCTCCTTCGAGCTACTTCACGTCATGATGAAAGCTTAAGGAGAAGCTGTTCGTATGATTATACTTCAGGTTGAGAAGATACAGCTACAACAGCAATAATACCAGCAGCAATAGCAACAACACCACCACCAACAACAGAAAATACCACGTTGACTGTGGTTGTCGACGCGTCGTCGACAAATATATCCCTTTCTTAGGTGCGGTTGTCGACGCATCGTCGACAACTCTCGTGCATGTTTAAACTAGTCCAGTTATCAGCAGGTTTGAAATAAACATTCTATTTTAAGCCTTCGCTCAAGTGTATGTGTTCAGTATTTTATAATACGTACCGTTTCGAGTTTCCGATTATTTTTCATTAAAACTTATAAAATAAACTTATAATGTATCGTAATCATTATTGTGGATTTTTTATTTTTTAATAGGTATATTTTATAGTATCATAATTTAGATATATAATATCCTTCATATTTTACGATTTTAAGTAAGCATAAAACTTAAATAAAATTTCGATATGAGTAAAAAAGCAACGAAACGACACAGTTCTATTAATGATTTAGACAACAGTACAACAGTGATTCATCTATAAAATTTAACAATTCACCTGGACCATCAACATCAAAGGCAAAACATGTTATTTCTAATGAAGAATTATTAGCGCTATTAGAAAATTCGGTCTTTGAAGAAGATGTAGCAGAATCAGATTTATCTTCGGAAGACGAAGAAGAAGAAGAAAATGTTTGTGGTATGTATATAGTAGAACCAGATGCCTTATTACCTCCTCTTGAAATTCCAAGTCAAATGTCTACCAATTCTTCTACTCTAATTTCGTCATCTGCCATACCTGCTACAATCAATAGCCCTTCTTTTACCGAAAATCGGTCCCAGGATCAAGTAGAATATACTTCCACTCGTACAAATAATCTTTCTATTCCTTTTGAAGGCAATACTGGTTTGCTTCATCCTACAGTTTCTAATGAAGCAATTGATTTTTTATTTCATTTATTTACGGATGATTTATTTAATCTCTTAATAACTGAAACAAACCGCAAGGTAATATTTTACTAAAACAAAGTGTAAAATCAAAATCACGAATAAAAAAATTTCAAACCTATAACAAGGGAGGAATTTGAAGTTTTTTTAGGGTTGATATTTTTAACAGGACATGTATCGGTTCTGACTATATCACATTATTGGCAAACGAACGAGTTGTATAATTTTCCAACTTTTAAAAATGCGATGAGTAGATATAGATTTTTATTAATTTTAAGGTCTCATTATCTACATTTTGCTGAAAATCTGAAAAATGGGGACTTGAGATCTACCGATCCTCTTTATAAAATAAGGCCTTTATTTTATATATTTCATAGTAGAATGAAAGAAATATATTATCCTACAAAAGAACTTAGTTTGGATGAATCCATGCTCCTTTGGCGAGGTCGTCTGTACTTTCAACAATATATCAAAAACAAAAAGCATAAATTTGGTATAAAATTTTATATGCTAACTCAACCAGATGGTCTTGTCTTGAGATCAAGTATTTACTGTGGGTCCAACGATCCAATTTTAGGTGGAAAGGGCCACACCGAAAAAGTAATAAAGCATTTATTTGATGACTTTTATGGAATGGGTCATTCTATATATATGGACAATTTCTATTCTTCTGTTGATATGACAACCTACCTATTAGAAAAAAAAACGTATACCACTGGAACCCTCCGAGAAAACAGAAAAGGCAACTCGTTAGAAGTTATAAACAAAAAACTAAATAAAGGCCAGGTAACATCTGTATACACTAATAAAACAATTTGTGTATTAAAATGGCGCAACAAAAGGGATGTCGTAATAATATCATCGGAATTGGAGGATGCAGTGCAAGAATATAAATTGAGAAGTGAAAAAATGACAAAAAACCTGAGGCTGTACAGATGTTTAATAAATTTATGGGTGGTGTAGATCGTAGTGATCAACTATTTAGTTATTATCCATTTGAAAAAAAACATTACGTTGGTATGCGAAAGTTGGAATGCATATGTTTCATGTAATAATGAATAATGTGTTTATATTATACAAACAACAGGCTGAAAACTAATTTACAAGACTGATAGATTTTAGAGATTCTGTTATAAAACAACTTATTTTTAGAAATTGGCCAAATATCATAACTCCACCACGACTTCAAAAACAGATACTGCATGTTGCTTCAAAAGTTCCACGAAATGAAAAAAATAGGCCAATTTGAAAGAGATGTGCGATTTGCTCAAAGAATAAAAAAAGAGTAGAAACGTCTTATTTTTGTGATCAGTGTCCAGAAATCCCGGCCTATGTTTAGAACCATGCTTTCAAATATATCATAAGTGTTAAAAATTGTTTTACCTATTCATTGATGTTTTTTTGCTATTGTTTACTGTTTTAGTAAGTTTTAAATATCATTTATTTATTATTTTATGAAGGTTTTTAATTTATTTTTTTCATTATTATAACAAGTTTTTTTATATAAGTTTTATAAAATGTTTTTTTGCTATTGTTTACTGTTTTATTAAGTTTTAAATATCATTTATTTATTATTTTATGAAAGTTTTTAGTTTATTTTTTTCATTATTATAACAAGTATTTTATATAAGTGTTTATAAAATAAAATAAAAGTTAAATGATTTATTATTGTGTTATATTTGTAGTAAGTATAAATTAGGAAGTATGAAGTATTCTATTCACGAAAAAAAGTTTTTAATTATAAATAATCAATAATTTTAAATGTTAATAAATATTACAATGTTCTAAATATAAATTAAATATTATTTTGAAATACATCATTAAAAATATTGTCGACGCGCAGTCGACAGCCGCACTGACAAACAATGTATCTTATCTGATGCGGGTGTCGACTATGTGTCGACAATAGTTTATTTTTAGAAAAAAAGGAAAAATTATCAAAAATTAGTCTAAATATGAATAAAGTAGAGTAAAAATAACCTATTAAATAAAAAAAAAACATTACGCATAGAAGTATATATTTCTAAGAACTTGGCCGCAGTCAACGTGATATCGAAGCAGCAACAATGGTAACACTATCAACAGCAACAGAAACAGTACAAGCAGCAGCTGCAACGCCAACAACTACAGAAGACGTCGAACTCGAAAACACTGATGGATCCAATAAGACCCTCTGTCTATCAGTAACATTCCAAACTGGGAAGAAGTTGTTAGTAAGCGAAAGAGGACACGCAGAAACGTACGAACCCGTGGCAGACCAGAAGTAGTCATCATAAAGTCAGAAAATTTGCCTTATGCGGATAACTATAAACGCTGTTACCAAAATAAAGGATGGCCATCTTAGGATAGTCTTAAACCCCAAAACTGACGAAATCAAGAACCTTAAACAATTATCACCAGTGTAATAGGCAACGACGCCAGCTATACAAGGCTCTCCGATACCTTATCCATAGAAATCAGAGACGTATACGAAGAGGTCTCTGACGAAGTAATTTTATTAGCCATAGAGATGTACACCAAAATCAAAGGTATCTTCAAAATAATTAACAAAAGGAAAATACTTCGCGGCACCCTAACTATTACCATCTCTGTGCCTACAAGTGTAGTCAACATGTTACTGAACACCCGCCTGAGGATTGGCTTCGTTAACTGCAGTGTCAAACGTAAGATAGAAGTTTAAAAGTGTTTATAATGCTAAAGTTATGGCCACATTAGGAAATATTGTATAAATGAGAAACGTAGCAACTTCTGTTGGTAGTTCGGCGCTGTGAGGCATAAAAGTAATGAAAAAATAAAACACGATGCCTACTGTGTAAGGACGAAGCTTTAAATACCATGCGTACAAACACGCATTGAAGGCAACAAAAATTAAACAATGATAACACGAGCAAGGATTATTGTTCTGCAAGCCAATATCAACAGGGCTAGGGTAGCTCAAGTGTTGATCACATAGACTATATACGAGAGTCTGACCTGGTATAATTATTATCGAGCCCAACATGATACTAGATGATGGTGGTTGGTACAACAGGACGATATTTCGTAGAACTAATTTGGATTCATGAAAAGAAGGTCCACTACACAGGCATTAGAGAGGGCCATAAGTATAGTTGAATGCTCGGGAACCGGTCAACTGTACAATCGACAGGTCTGTGCATTAGCCTCTCTTGACGTTGCAAATGCGTTTAACACTGCACTCTGGGAGGAAATAGATGCAGCACTCATTCGTAAGAGACTCCTAGGCTACATTACTTGTATAATAAGATCTTACTTCAACCAGAGATGCAATATCACTGATAAAGGACGGCGTGTAGTTATTGCACGAGTACCACAAGGGTCGGAAATTGGTCCATTACTGTGAAACATTTTTTATGATGGGCTCATGAGGCTTGAATTCCCGGTCGGTGTTTACATGGTTTGCTTTGCTGATGATTGAGCAATCATAGCCACAGGCCATACTACTTGGCTGCTTAAAAAAGCTATAAATGACGCCCTAGAAATAGTTGCGCAGTGAATGACTGACCATGAGCTAACTATATCGAATAGCTAGTCAACGGCAGTTATGTTAACTACCAAAAAAAGGGTACGAAAGATCATCATTTAAATTAAAGAACGCACATATTGAACTGAAGGATAACATCAGGTACATGGATGTGTGGATCTGTGCTCTGTACTTGGGTTCAGGAGGCACGTTGTGGAGGCAAGCAACAAAGCAGCTAAAACAGCCTCAGCACTGGCATGAATGATGCCGAATGTTGGTGGTTCTGCACTGAATATAAGGAGGCTACTGACCACAGTAGTCCACTTACAATTGCTTTACGCAGCGCCGATATGACAAGGGTCAAAAATCTACTAGTGGAACAAAAACACGCCGACCTCACCTCAAAGGAAAATGACCCAGAGGATGGCTAGCGCATATCGGACGATGTCAAACGAACCAGTAATTGTGGTCGCAAGGATTGTTCCAATACACCACGTTATTGAGAGAACACAGGTTAAACAACTTAAAAAGGGTGGCACAGCAACTGTTGCAGCCAAGGAAAAAGCCAGGAGCATTACGTATACAAGATAGCAAACCAAATAGGACGCAATAACGAACGGGCGGTGGACCCATAGACTTATTCCTAACATTCGGCGCTGAATAGATAGGAAACACAGCCACATCAGCTACCTAACGACACAGTTTTTTTCAGCTTATGATTGTTTTAAAGCGTACTGTTGCGATTCGAAAAGAAGAATGACGACATCTGAGCCTATTGCTAACTCCAGAACGATGCAGAGTATATTTTTTTCTGGTATGACAGGTGGTGGAAACTAAGGCACGAATTAAGATAGCGCTCAACGACGAGTTAAAGCCAGAGAACGTTATAGATGAAATGATCAGGTTAAAGAGAAGATGGGACGAAGTACGTTGATGCAGTATTGACCAAAAAGGAAGCAGATATAATGTGGACAGAAATCACTTTTTGAGGGGATTAGCCCCTCAGGATTGTATAATATTGAATTTGTAAAATATGGTATGAGAGGGAGCTCCCTCATACCTCCTACTCATTTATGCACAAGTTTATTACAATAAACGATGGTCAATAGGGGCAAGTAATGTGTCGTGAATGTTAACAGTTTGCCCCTATTGATCGATGTAAAAAAAAAAATTATAAGCAGGTAATACCTCTCCCCCGACAGGAGCTCGCCTTGCCATTGAGAGGGAGATTGAGGGCTCCTAACCGGATCTTACCAAAAGATTTACATCTGGCTCTAGCCTTAATTGTCTGGAGTCCGGGTCCTAAAATAACCTTAGCTGGTTGGTGGTAGTAAATTAGAGGTAGCTGTTAGTAAAGCCCCTCGAAAGGAAACCAGATTAAAAAATTACCAAACCGGTTCTGGGATTAACTGACTGGACATCTCCCATCTGCAAACAGCAAATTGGCCTTCACCTTGCGCCTGATGGCTGTGGCTTATTTGGTAGTGAATGGCTGAGAGTTCTTTAACCTAAAAACTCGGTAGTCGTTTGACAGTCACTTACTGCCGAAAACTTTACCACCACACCGTGCTCCTAGAGTGGCTTGGAATCACCATACATTGTATAAAATTACCTAGGATTTACCATGAGTTGTTTATAATCGACTAGGCCTAGAGTGGTTTGGAATCACTTAGGAATCATTTGGAATCACCTTTAAATATAATATAATATTATAATATTTTACATTGTAATAAGTATTTTTACAGAATTTGTTAATTAGAATATTAAGAATAATATGATTAAAAAATAAATGTTACATTGTTAATTTTTAATTATTGGGTTTTGTACATTAATTAATACACAAAATATATGCATAATATCGTCAACACGAGGTAAGAAATCTATAACTATTTTATATAAAATTCCCAAAGTTTTTAATTTGGCAAAAATACTTTCAATGTGAATTCTCACACTAGGAATATTGTATGTTTCAATTACTTCATTTTCACTAAATCTCCCATTATAAAGAAAAGGAGGCAATACTAAAACACTATTTTTATTTTCACATGAGACATTAATACCTGGAAAACGTTTGTACGCCAAAACTTTATTTCCATTTTCAAGTTTTAATATAAAAACCATAATCATTTGTAATAAATAAGTAATTTGTTAAAAAGCAAGGCGGCAGTTAGGGATGACAATAAGAAGTTACCAGGAGGACAGGGACTTGTGCGTAGTAGTGACACTAGATAAAAGAAACGTCTTTAACTCAGTCCCATGGCCCCTCATTGATTCAGCCTCGCGTAACAAGAAGTTCCTTAAATACATCGTGAGAATTCTCCGTTCCTACATGAGCGGTAGATCGAACCTAGTGGGTGGGAGAGATGGAGGATTAGAGTGATTGGTGCGGCCTTGTGAAGCGTTTTCTATGGTGGACTACTGAGCTTGAAGATGCCGGATGGCTTGAGAACTCTATTGGTTTGCAGATGATATGGAAATGGTTATCACTGCTCATAACGTTAAGAGTGCAAAAGCTTACCTTGGATAATATTGGATGTTGGTTATTTTTATTCTGTGGACAATCACGGGCTAGATGTCCATGATTATTGCATCGGAAACAGGATCGATTTTCACTCCTTTTTACCTTGGCCGTGCACGCTGGAGCAATATGGCCCTTAATACTACACCGGTGGTATGTAACGTTGGACACATCCCTGGGTACATTGGACTTCGAATCAGGTAGTAAACGTTGAATGGTATCATGGTTCTTGGTATCCATACAACGACCGGATGGAAAAGCATTTTTTTTACTGGATGATTTCGTAACCTCATTTGACCGAAGTCGAATAGACCTTGCATTCCGCAAATTATTAAACGAATTTATATCTGACAATAAATCATCCTCGCTCATGTGTGTTCGTGCCATAAGATAATTACACATGTCGTGATAATATAATCCTTTGATTATTTGCATTTTAGCTTCCTGGAACGGTAATAAAATCTCGTGACACAACCGAGATTTGTGGTGGAAGTATTCGATAACACATTCACCTTTCAATTGAACGCGATTTGACATTTTTTTGACACGATCAACAGTACATAGTTCATTTCCCACAAAAGTATTGGTAAATTGATCAACAAAACTAGCCCAACTTGAGAAAGTACGACCGACGTACGAATTATGTGATGGACCTACGAGCTTCGACCGCACTGTTTCTAATTTTAAATTATCGGGCCATTTGTGTAATTTCACTACACTTTCAATCGAATTCAACCAGGCTCGAGCCTCCGTGTTCGATTCGCGTCCGGAGAAATCAGTAATTGAATGATTAAAATCTGGCATAACATAGTAACCATTATTGGGCACACGTGACGATGGTTGTAAAGGCATGACCTTCTCCGCAACCGGCGGTGTATTATCATTTACCAATTTTGATAATAACACTTTGTTTTGTTCCATTAGTGATAACAGTGCATTGGTTAATAACTGATTGTCGACTGGTACTGGGTGTGACTGTGGTAGCACTGATGGTGGTTGTTGTGGATCGGTACCTTCATTCGAGGAAGGAGCTCGATTACTTTGTGTTACTGATATGACGTCACTAGAGCTGGGTAAAATCGAACCATTGCGCAATTGTCTCGGTGACAAAACCTCGTGACCAGTCGCTTGAGTTAAAGATGATTTTTCGGACATTTCGGGCTTAAGTATCTTGATATTAGACACTACTCGAACGAATCCCACTTCTGAATTTGTAGGAGGAGCCGATAGGGCATGCAACTATACACAACGCACAATATATTGACCAAAGCACCGCACAACGCAGTTATATATTACTTTCAAAAAATAATAAGATAATAATTAAATAAAACACACTGTCACCAGCGTCCTGCCACTATCAGGACCACCTGGTGCATAAAACAATATAAATTAACTGGAATAAAATAATTAAGCGGCTCAGGATCGATCACGAGTCACAGGCTATCATCGCCGGCGTACTATACCACACTGTCTACATAGAGCATAGTACATACCGCCACACTATGCACGAGATAGCGATAATAGTAATAATAGTAATTCGGGGTATCCCGCTACAAATTATGAGCTGAAGGCTAACTTTGGGTAGTCAGAGTCCCCTGTTTTTGTATTTTATATTCTGCATATTAGTAGTTATTGATACCTAGTATGGTAGTTATGTAGTTTGTTTCTTTTGTTATAGTATGACTTTGCTTCCGATTGTAGCTAGATTATATGTGGAGCAATACACGTCAAGTAATAATTATAATAGTTGTAGTAATTATTTTTTTTGTAGTTGCATTGTAATAGCTAGTTGTTTAAACGTATCGTTGCTGGTCTTGTCCTGCATGATTAAGTATTTGTAATTAAATTTATTGTTGATGTCTCATAAATGATGAGGATTCGGGTGGAAGTAATATTATTAACAATTCTCACCTGTTCCCTAGATTTAAAAAAGAATATAAAAGGTATAAGTAATACCTATATAATTCTTTAATATAATATTTATATATAACATGTATAATTAAATTCTAATTTTTATTTATTTATTTACTAATTGTTATTTTTAAAAACAAAAGGTCTTTATATCCAACCAACTAAAAAAATATAACTTTATGGTATTGACAAAAAATGGAAAATAGAATTTGATTTAAACATCCTGATATAATTGATACATCTTTCTGAAAATATTATTTTAATTAATTTATCAAAAAAATGACAAGTTTATTTATCTTAAAAATAATCATCTAGTAGTTTTTAAATGCATTGTAAAAAATAAAGAAAATTATATTAAATTAATTGTGAATACAATTTTAGTGTTTCAGAGTTTTTCAAAAGAGAATAGTTTTCCTATTCACCTAGCGCTCAACTTCGTGAAAAGTTTTCCAAAATTAAAAAATTTGCACTTCCATAAATATAAAATGCACCAACATTTTAACCCCAAGGACACAATCAAGGATCAGCTTTCAAGAATCAAAGACTTAGACCATTCATTCCCTTTCGTACGGAATATATCACATAATACATCTTATAGACGACGAATAAGGAAAAACACCTATTTTAAGAAGCAACGAGATGCTTAGTAGCCCCTTATTTCAAGGTTCTATTTCGCAGTCTTCATCACATATACTCTCAAAAGCGAAGATTGCTTGCGGAAACGCAACTCTATAAAATAAAATTTTCTACGGGAAATTTTTTTGCGATTATCCACCCAAATCGATTTTCATACTAGGACCACTCGTCACGCTTTTAAAATCATTACGCTACACTAGACCCGCTAACACACTAGAGGCCATTGTAAAGCCAGAAATTTCTCTAGGATTATAACCAATTAGAGCAGACTCTCTAAAAGCTCTCGACGTTAACCACCCAGGTCAACTACTCCTCCTAAATATACCAGGAATCCTTAGATTTATCGGAACTCTGACCAAAATTTATGCCAACATAGTACTCAACTACTCCTTATTAACGACTTTAATAACAATAGCAATGACAAAAGCAAAAACAGCGGCAGTGATCACGCCCATTCCGGTGGTGGCCTTTCAAGTGTCGGTTTATTTATATTATATATATATATATATATATATATTGTACACGATGCATGCTATTTATATATATATATATATATATATATATCATATATCATATATTTTTACCAATATGTACTCATTTTAATACACACTATTTATATCCCTTATTACTAAAATATAATGTTTTTAATTATGTTCAAATGCCACGTTTCTCCGACCTAACCAGTCTCGGATCCGTGGTGGTCGTTGTCCTTTACACGGCCCAACTGTTAGGGAAACCTTACAAAATCAGATTTTTCAATTTTTCTTTTTGCCCCATTACCCACATGATACCTAATGTACAGCAGAGTGGTACCCACTTACCCAACTTTTTTTTTAGACTTAGTATAACTATTATTGTAATTAATATTATATTATCTATTATTACTATTATTATATCTTCTAAAATTAGCGTTACTTCACTTTATTGTTTTAAAAAGTTGAAACTAATAATCGTTTTATGTTTTTTACGTTTTATAGTCGGCCTAGACGATATTCCTATTGCCCTTTTATTATTTAGATTAATTTGAATAATAGGTTTTAGTTTTCGTGAACTTTGTTAAAAATGCAAAAGGATTTCTGTACTCGTTGTAACAAATGGTAGGCTGAACACCATAATACTTGAGCAGTTGGGTCTCGGGTTTAGATATTTTAGAGTGTGACTTCACTAAACAGAACTTATACAGTTGTTTTAACCATGATTATTTTATTAGAAGTCAAGTATATACACATAATTTTATTAACTATATAATAATTATATTATAAATTTAATATTACTTAAGTTATAATATGATAACAGCGAGAAATTAGGAAACCATTCTGTTGTATAGTAAGAGTCGATTTTTTAAAATAGATTATACATTATTTTAGCATATTATTGTTTTGTCGCTAATATATTATTACAGGGCTTATTCTAAGGTTTTTTCTCAACTGCGCATTTCATTTTATTGAATCCATTGTATAGTCTCAATTATTTTTAGAGTAATCTAA
Organism: Pentalonia nigronervosa; assembly: GCA_014851325.1. Classification (NCBI taxonomy): domain Eukaryota; kingdom Metazoa; phylum Arthropoda; class Insecta; order Hemiptera; family Aphididae; genus Pentalonia; species Pentalonia nigronervosa. The sequence goes on from JACXSJ010001546.1 coordinate 84,490, forward strand.
AAATCTATATTTAATTAATAAATATGGAAAGGGATGTACTACACAATGCAAGTTAAAAATATTTTATTGTCTTATAGATAAACTGATAAATTATAGAATATTTATAAAATAAATGTAGTTTTAAAATTTTCTTAATTTTATTTCACGTTGTACTTGTTCAACCTCAACACTTCTTTTTGATGCGTCTGCAAAAATACCATTGAACCATAGCTTTAGGTGTATCCTTGACGCGACGTTCATTTTGGTTTAACCATGTCTGTATAGCTGGTCTTGGATCCCAATTATAAAGTGGAGGCATATTGAAATGAATAAAGAGATACTCATTTTCAGTTTCTACTTTCAATTATTGACGATTTATTGATTTTAAAATGTTACTTTTACTTATTAATCGTTCAACGTCAGCACTGTGGGGTTTTGCAGCTATAACACGAGCAAGTAAAACGGTGATATTTATAAACTCACTTGATCCAGATAAATATTGTACTAATGTAGGCAATGGCATTTTTCGTAATTCTTCTAATCTATCATGTTCCATTAAATCAGTATACTCCATATTTAAAATAGCTAATTCTAAATCATGACCCAAAACATCGAATGCATTTTTAATGTTTGCGTTAATATCTAAGTTGGCCACAGGTTTAATAGAATTAATAAAATATTCATC
>JACXSJ010001547.1:0-84939 GCA_014851325.1 Pentalonia nigronervosa
ACAATATATTACATTTTATGAAATATTTTAGAATATTATTAAATACCTTTTGAATAGGTTAGGCTGAAGCTGACTGAGCCTATCATAGGTACCAGATTTGAAAAAAAAAACCAATACGCATCAGTTATAACTGCAAAACATTATTTATAATTTGACATTAAATTAATGGCGTGTTAACTAGGAGTCGATCAAAACCAACCCACGACGATAAACGAGTTTGAGCATAAGACGTCGGTCTGTTATTGTCTTGCTGTCGCCGGACACACGAGGGGAGCTCAAATTCCCGAGTTGCGCATCGTGGAAAATTAAAATGTTTCACATTCCACCATAATCCTAGGGGACTCGAAGTCTGGAGACGATTTGACGTTCCACGAAACGATCCAAAAACATCGTACTGCATATGGATACGAGCGGCTCGTAAGTGAAAAACCAATGTCACAGATTTCGAAACTACATATGATTTATAATATTAAACAGCCTATTAATGGGTAGGCACAAAATAATAAACGGGCGCCGAGTTGATTTTTCTTTTGTTTTTAATAAAACGTAGGCATTAAAAACAAAAAAAAACAATTAATTATAAAGTGCTTAACCCCTCCCCCTCCCCCGGCCACCTGTTCGAACGTGCACGACAACGTTTCGGTGAACTTTTTTAATTAACGGTTACACTCTTAAATGAGAACAAAATCCGGCCGATCCGTCAGTCGGAGCCAGTCAAGAGCTTTTAAGAGATACGGCAAACAACAACAACGACAACGACAACGACGACAATAATGACAATGACGACGCGATGAACCGGAATATCGGGACAACAGTGACGGTGCGCTACTAACCGTTATAGACGATCAGGTAGAGTGTCCACAGCACTTGCAGTCGGCACCGGGACGTCATGACTGGCGTAACCGCGTTCCGGGTAGGTACAAACTTGGTGGTCGCGGACTTCTCGGACCGGTACCTATCACATCTATAGCGGAGAGACGCGTCGCGCGCGCGCCGGACACGCAACAACAACAAGACGACGCGACCGACAAGTCAGTCTCGCACTATTTTCCGATGACGAAAATCGATTTATTTTTTTCCCCCGTTATTATATATATATAATGGTAAATAACAATGGCCGTCTAACTCATGATAATCCGACGGACGACGATTGTGGTGCACCCGCAAGCTCGACGCCAAACACCAACACGACGACGACGACGGTTTTGCGCGCAAAAATCTCGCGGAAAAACGCACGTACTTTCCGGGCGGCAGAGGCGGCGGCGGCGGCGGCAAAAGAGCCGGCAAACGACGCAAACAACGACGACCGACGGCGGACCGACACTGACTCCGCATTGCCGAATGCCGGTCTAGCACTCTCGCCGCCGCCGCCAGTCCCGTCCAACCCCCTCGTGACGCGGACCACGACGACGGGCCAAGTGGCGTCACCTGACGGCAAACGTCAGCACTGCTAGGAAAATAAAATATCGTCTATAGTCTCGTCGCTCCGGCGATTTTCCGATGCGTTTCTCGTTTTTCATCGATCATTGAGATATCCGTGTAATTGTGTACCTTCATCATATTATTAATTCAAGGCTCGGAACTCCATGCATTTCCATATTATATTTTCTTAGGAAGCTGCAAATTTAAAATCTGATTCGATACCGGTTTGTGTCACGATACGTTATAATATACAATCGTAACACAAAAAATTATGTTGCACACTTTTGCATATTTTACTAAATGTTTATGATTTTGCTATTTAAGGATTTTAGGCATATTACGTTATTTGATCTACAAAAAACAAAATATTCTCAATCATTTAAAATTGTAATTTAAATAACTCAAAAATAAAGAATCGTCGCGTCACCTTGTGTATATTTTGAATTATTGTACACCGAATATTAATTGTAAATATGTTAAATTAATTTAACATTTTTCAATAATAAAAGATTTAATTTTTCCAAGAGCTGTCACTGTTTCCGTCGACATCGTCGCCGCCATGTCGCTCGTTTGGTAAAATAAGACAAAATGAATTAAAAAAAAAGACAAAATTTTTAAATAATTATGAAGTTTATTCCCATATCAATACATATTTTATAAAAAAATAATTGCATATTATACTACATATTTTAGCTTTTTTTAGTACATACATATATGCACATATTTTATTGTTTTTTATCGTAGAAAGTTCCAAGTCCCGATTATTATGTAGGTACGATATACTCTATGGTAAACTACTATGGTACATTCTTTGATAATATTCGCGTAACGGTATTAATATGAGTACCGCATAATCTGCCGATATTCGATATTGAGCTGTATTTGCGATTATACAAAACACACGCCATATTTATTATTATGGGTAAGTAAAACGGTTTTTGATTTTTTTATCATAATTATTTTCTAGTTTTGTTACCGCTAGACTCTCGTTCTCTCAGTCGATTAGGTACTTATGATTTTGAAACTTTTATAATATTATAATCTCAATATGTAGTACTTTGAGAAAATCATATATATTTTAATTTATGATGACTTTTTATGTTTTTAGGTTTTCATTTTTTCTTTGTTTATGGTAACTCATAGAATAATTATAATATTGTTTGTAAGATTATCCAGTGATAAAACATGTATTGATATATTCAACCAACACAGTTCATTAAGTATTAAATGTACAGGATAAAATAATATAGTCGCAGAACAAAACTTCGTGCATAATCCTGCACTGTTACACCGCCGCTCCACTTTGAGTTATAACTTATAAATACCATTTGCAGGTATACTTGAAATTATTATAGAAAGATCGTGTTACCAAAGTGTCGATAACGACCGAGAAAATAAACATATTTTTCATTAAAAAAAATCAGATTATAAAACATAATAATTATACCTGCAGTTATTATTGTATACGTATAAATTATTATAAATTGTTTTTATTGCATTCAATAATCGTTTTATCGCGCAATCGGCGGCATAGGTTTAGTTCGGTTTTAACTTACTCAGATAACACCCGCCGCCGTTGTTAAATAATAAAATAATCCATTTTCAATAAAAAAAAAAAAAAAAACCGTGCACAGTGCGTCGCGTGAGAAAACTCTCGCTATTAAATACGCCTAATAGCGTCATCATCATCGACTAAAAATGTATTATTATTATTTTTATATCACGGCATAAATTCCAGCGATAAAAAAAAATGTGGCAAGTATAGTTCAGTGTACCTATCCATTTAGTACGTCGTATTACGTCGTATAGTATAGAGATACCTATCCACACGGTGTTGCCTTTTGTGTAAATATTAATGATAAATAATATTATTGTACAATATTATGTTAATTATAATACCTACTATGGTAAAATCTGTCACGCCATGGTAACAGTTTAAATAGGAACCTATGTCCAATGATGATAATATTATTATAATAATATAATCCATAAACCTACGACTGCTGCTCTAGTGTCTTACTAAAGGACTAATATTATTAGATATTTTTGTTTAGCTTCACACGTCGTAATAAAAGTAAAAACAATGTTCATAATAATTATTGTGAATACGCATAGTGTTGTGTACATTGTACGTGACATTTTATAAGACCAAAATAAAGTTAACCGTAAACAATATTATATTATTATTGTGTTTAACAATTCATTTCGCGAAAAAAACCTGATATTACTTATTTGATCATAATTTCAATAACATAATCATTCCGCATTGATATTCTATCTGTTTAAAATATTATTTATTACTTTGTTATGATATTCGTTTTTATTTAATTATTCGGTGATTTAAAATTCTTATTTTCTATTCAAAAGGTTATTCGAAAAATATTTGTAATTAATTTATGTAGTAACGACGAAGAACAAAGCTGTGCCGATTGTACACAATATAAATAATATAATTTATTGAAATAAAAATTCATAAGACTCGGGAGATTATTATTTAAGCCATTTGTTTAAGTTTTTTAATAGTTAGGCCCATTTAAGTATATATTAATGTTCATTAATTAGATTTTTTTAATTAAAACAACTTATAATAAAATTGTACGTATAAATCCCTTAATTTCAATTAGACAGTATATCCGCCGTGATTATTAAAACTGTATTTGCTTATATTCAATTCAAGAATCAATACGAAAGATAATTAAAAATTTTCGTGCTTAAATTCTTAAAACGTGATATTTATAGTTTTTTTTTTTTTTATTGGACTTATCAGAAACGCATAACACGTACACATAATACGATTTAATTTATTCAATGTGTAATAATTTGTGTACAGTAAGACGTTGAGATGACCGAGGTCATCCTATAATAAGTATCATTGGTTTATACCACAGTATATTATAATATACCGTGGTTTGCACAATGATAGACGACTGTCAGAACGATAATCAACTTGTACCATGTCGGTTAAAAACGAAAAATCGTGTCTCTACGTATATCGACGTCTTAGAGCAGTGGTTCTTAACTGGTGATCCGCGGACTTGAAATAAGTGTTCCGCCAAAATATTTAAATCAGTGGAAAAAAATTAAATCATTAAATATGCAACATATTCCATTTAAAATTGTGAATTTTTTTTTTAATTGTATTTGTTTATTTTATTATTTTTTAGTGACTAATTTATTTTGTGCTATACGTGCATTGTTTAATATATTATAAAATTTAAAAACGTATTTAAATATTATTTTATTTTACCGCCGTGTTCCGCGAAAATCTCAAAAAATGTTAAGTGTTATGTCATTCGAAAAAGATTATGAACCACTGTTTCAGCGAGGTTTGTATTTGTGAATCGGCCGTGTGTATTGTAAAAATAAAAAAAAAAGCCCAAATCAATTAAAATGGCTCAAATAATACGAAACTTGGTAAATTGGTTCCATTTTTTTACGTCGGCCGACCGTCTAAGTAACTCGCTAAGTAAAATATTTACAACTATATAAATGTAGTTCTTCGCGAGTGAAATAGCGTATTACGAGAGAACACCGACTGTACAATATCCTTAATATGATTTATACGTCTGTTTTGTTCAAAATGCGTTTAGTTATTGAAGACAAAACTGAACTGCTGTAATGATATTTTAAATTTACTGTAGTACGCGAATATTAATTTTAACGGGTTATAAAAGCTACTATGTTGACGCAATATTGTGATTGTTATATTACTAAGGAGAAATATTTTATAATAACTGTACAAAGCTATTAGACTTAGAGAGAGCTATCGCAGATTGTACGCTTTTGTGGACAATAATTATTATTAATTTATTTACCTCGTTGCGTCAAAAACACTATTGTGAGCAACAACTGCAAGGGCTTGAGGGGGATAAACGACCGGACATGGTCCTATTATTGGTATTAATAAACGTTTCTGATAACAATATTATTGACTAAAATTATTAATTTAGTCGTAAAAACAGTAGAAAAAAGTCGCTTATTGGATTCTAAACGGAGCAATAAAAACAATATAATATATTGGTTTTTCACAATGATGTATAATCGAGTTTTAGGTTTTTAAACAAATATAATATTACCATATGTTTAGAACTTCACCTTAAATCCCTGTTGTATCCGTCCGTTATACCAGTACATAGTTACGATTATTGATATTATTGGATAGGTCACGAAGGTAACAAATCAATCGCATTGTTTTTTAATATTTATTACTAAAAGTTACAATTTTGATTTATATAATACTGTAAAATAATTACATAAATATGCCAAAAGATATGTTATCAGTTTCTCGTAGTTAGAAGAAAAGAAAATCGGTTAAATATCAAGATATTTAATTTATTAAATTGTCTTTACATAAACATATTATATGAAGTCACCAAATTATTTATAAATTGTACCTTCGTATATGATATTACAGTTTATTATAAATACTTACGAAACCGAGAATTTAATTTAGCACGCTCTCAGAATGGGCTTTCCTAACTTGTTTTTTTCTTTGTCTATCAATCATAATATCATTTCTGGAATAGTAAAAACTAAAAATTCTACAATCTTCAATTTCAAAAGTGGTTTCTGATAGAAAATTGAATTTAGTGTTGATACTCAAGACTTTTCTGCAAAACAATTGGTAGCAGCCAGCAAGTTGTAAATATGAAAAATAATATGGAAAAACAAATTTTTATGCAAATCCCGTTTTTAACTAAATCTATTTTGTTTTGTAGTTGAGTGATTAATATAATAAATAGCTGTAGACTTGAATTTTTCACCAAATTATTTGTATTTAAATTTTCTAGACTTTTTCCCGACTAATTTTTTTTTATGATGAATGTTTTTATACTACTTATGAAATTTTCAACTTTTATTATTTTTTTTTTTTATATATGTATTATGAAAAACATTTTGTTTGAGAGTAAAAAGCTTGAAAATGTATCAGATAAGTATTGTCAGTTTTACCAAAATTAAAAACATGGTTCATACGTAGTTGCGAAAACATTAAAAATAATAAATTAATAGCATACTATGATTCAGCGTAACATATATTTATCTCACTCAATATTATACTGTATATTTATTATAAACCAATAATTAATATAATTTTGAAATCAAACCATTTTTGTGAAATTAAGTCAAACCTCTTATTGCATAAGCGGAAGTCAGGGGATGTTTGAGGGGTGTTTAGCCCCTCCCTCTCCCCTCACACTGATGTTAAAAATGTTAGTCCCCTTCCTGATATTTTAATGGATTTTCGTCTATATGCTTCTTTGTAAAAATGGGAGTTTACCAATTGGACCTAAAATGACCTTTTTATATTATATCAATTGCGCTCGGCCATTTTCTAGGCTGATAAACCAATTTATTGCGGTTGGACATTTTTTGAGTTGATAGACCTGCAATTGTGTTCAGTCATTTTCAGGGTTGATAGACCAATTGCGCTTAATAATAGCCGTAAAATAGTTATTTTGTCCAATAGTATATACAATTATTTTTATTGGAATCCGATGAACACGAACATTAATAATAAATAAAAATTATTTAACGCTGTACGTACGTTTGATAAATGTGTTGGTAATGTATGACAAATATTTCGTCTTATAGAATGCACATCGTTTAATGTTAATCAACTGCATTTGATCGCGCATTTCGTCGCGAATTAATTTTAGTGGTCGTGTCGTCATTTGTTCTATTGAATATCTTTTAAAAAATTAGCAACAATTTGTATTTTTTGAAGAATGTATACCGCGTATTGACGGTAAAAAATAAGGAGCGGGCAATTATTGGTATAATATTTACCGTAAAATAAAAACAGCGCAACTGGTCCAAAACGTATTGATCATAAATACAAATGCTGTGTGAATTTGTTTTGGTGACCCTTCACGTACAGTGTCGTAGTCCCGTCCTTTACAATATTCGCATTTTGAGGGGTCTTTACTCTTTAGGGAATTGTGAATGGTCCTCGTCAAAGTGTATAAGGTGACCGAGTAATTTACGTTGCTACGAATACATGAATAAATATTAATTATTGAATTAAAATGTAAAATACTTTACGGTTTTGACCGTCTTAGACAACACGACTACGATTAATAATTAGTTGAACCAAAATAAATTTTAAATTAAAATACACCAACAAAATGTGGCATATGACGTGCGCGTGACATGGGTTTCTGTGAAAATATAGTAATTCGTATTAATTAAATATACTTGATATATATATATATATATATATATTATGTAATACTTATACCCGTCGAGTAAATATAGAATAAACCAATACATTAAAATATAATACTGAAATTATAATATCGATAATCATCGTACACCCACTCAGTGGAATTTATACACGCTGATTAATTTTTTCATTTTAAAGAAAACCCCATTTATAGCGGCCGTCACGTCTAAAACGTATTAACTATTTACATATATATATATATATAATTTTTTTTTCATACCATTGAATTGTATAGACCAGTGGTTCTAAACCTTTTTCGAATGGTGGAACACAACATTTTTTGAGATTTTTGCAGAACACGATCGTAACATAAAATAGTATTTATAAATGTTTTTAAATCTAATAATATATTAAACAATGCACGTATAGCACAAAACAAATTAGATAGTCACTAAAAAATAAAAAAATAAACAAATACAATTAATAAAAAATTTACAATTTTAAATGGAATATGTCGTATATTTAATGATTAATTTTTTCCACTTATTCCAAATCCGAGGAACACCTGTGTTCTGCGGAACACTGGTTAAGAACTACTGATATAGACATTTCAACAAAGTACTACCTACCTAAATTTACAGAGCGATTCATTTGACGTAAAACACTCATTATATATTGAAAAGTATTGATTTTTTCAATTTTTTTCGTACATGGTTACATGGTTTAAAGTTGTCACAAAACAATACATTTTTAAAGAAATTATTTTATTTTTTATTTGTATAGTCTTTAAGTTTTTACTTTTTACCCTTATAATTTTTTTGGGTTTTTTACTTTTTCGAACAACATGCTGTTTTGATTTCATATTCCAAAGCAGAATATTATTATTTTATTTTTGTATTATTATTTTCTAAGTATCTCTAGTATAAATGAGTTGAGTGGAGTGGTGCGCGCAGTTACCCCGCAAAATGTCGGTCCATTACTCTGCTCATCTAAACTTTAAATACTTGTAACTCATAAACTACTAGTCCAAAAATTAGTCTTTAAATATCGAAATAATCGGAAAAATATTCTGCTTTAGAATATGAAATTAAAATTGTATAAAATGTTGACATTCAAAAAAGAAAAAATTACTTAAAAAAATTTAAGTATAAAAAATATGAAAAAATATTATTTTTTAAAAAAATGTGTTGTTTTGTAAGGACTTGAACAAAAGAAAAAAAATGTAGAAAATTCAATGCTTTTCTATACAATATGGGTGTTTTACGTTAAATGAATCGCCTCGTATAATACCATGGAAGCGTATAAGCGGGCAGCGGCTAACTTTGTACTGGGCGCCATGTTTTAAGGGCCGTGTAAAACGGCGTTTCAATGCTAATATTTTTTTATTTAAACACATTTTAACAGCTGTTGTTTTTTTGTAAAGTTATTTTTCAATTACTAAAATTACTCGGTCAAAGGTTTCCTATCCTTGTATTCTTTTCACAGGCGATCCTATATAACTTTAAAAACAAAAACTTTTTTTTTTTGAACACCAGTCGCACTCATGTTTATTAATATCAGATTTTTGGTGAATTTAAATTTTAAACACTTGTAATTTGTATAATATTGTTTATGTTTTAAATGTTTTTTTCTATACATATAAAGTCACGGATTGGTAATACATAATAAATTACATTTTTTTCTAAATTGGTTTCCATGAAATATAAAAATGTAAAAATATCAAATTAAAACTGTACTTTTTAAAAATAATTTTGTAGATATATACTATGCGGAACGATCGGAGAGCAGTTTATAGTTTGTCATAAATATCATATTAGTAATACACAAAAATTGACATAATCATTATAAATATTACATAGGCACTAGGCACATCCTGTTTAGCACATACAAACCGCAAGTTGTAGTGCAAAAAATTGAGATGTGCTAATGATACGAATAAACGATTATACTTCCTTCTCGATATTATACGTATACTTGTCGTAATTAATTGTGATAGAACACAAATGACGAGTTTTAAAATTTAAACAACGAGGGATGCTATTTTGAGACTTTATTTTTCCTTTTTGATGGGAATTATTGGTTTTGTTCCAATCACGATATAACGATGAGTGGCCAATTAAGTCCCATCACCGATATTTGCAGGCGCGGTTGATTATAGCTTAAAGGGAGCCGATCGGCCGCAAATCTACGTAAGACCGTCCCTTTTTCTCTCTGAACTACCAGAAAAGTTCTGTGCTACATTCTCAGCTGGTATATGTATAATATATATACATATATTCATACATGATAAATTGTGTATTAGATATAAATATAATATAGTATCAAATAAAACACTGGTAATTAATAGAAATGTTCTTAAAAACTCCATTATAAGAATATTAAAAAATATATAGCTTTTACAATAGTCAATATTACTATTTTAAATGCTTATTTAAGGAATATTCACAAATTATAAATAATAATAGTTAATAATATTTGTGCATATAAATTAAAACTAATATTTTGGCAACCAATACAAATACGTTTAATAATTTTAATAATTTAAAATATCATAATAAATTTTAAAATATATATATATGTATTCATGTTTGATAAATTGGGTAAATTTTAAAAAATTAAATAAACTTTGTGAAATAATATTAGGTTTTTTTATTTTGGGCATTATTTCCACGGGTATTTTTGAATTTTTTTCCATAAGTATTTGTTACCGAGCATTTTTTCCTCGTGTATATTTATCAACTACTGTTTAAAACGCACTTTGGTACCTTATCAACATTATATTTTATTTTTGGCAGGCTAAAGAAAACGTTTTGAAAAAAGTTGAGGCGAATGCACACCTTGCACCCCACTCACCAAATGACGTCTCTCGTCCGGAGACCTCACGATAGCACTAACTTCTATCTCAAGTGTTGCCTTAAACTGCACTGCAGATTCAGATTTTTTGAAACATTTTCGACAAGAAATCCCGCCTAGTTATACATAGGTATTTAAGGTATTGGCTACAATAATTAGTAGTTATAATTTTCAGGTCATATATAATTATTACGGAATCCGCGATGTGGGTCAACCGATAAACGTTTTAAAGGAAGGCGCGTTTGACGGAGATGTATTTCAATTGATAATTATTGAGTTACTTTTTAATTTCTATTTTTTTTAATCGTAACGACTGGCGTGTACACTATTTTGTTGTCGTCTATATGATGATCCATGATAGTCGTACACGACGTGCAGCGATCACTTACAGACATCAGTGGCGTTATTTGAAAGGGCAATGTGGGGGGGGGGGGCTCTATCTAATTGTAAAAGCAGTCTAATTGTTAGGCAGGTTGTTGAGAAAATAACAAAACCACAATTTTTCTAATTTTGAGAAAATATAATATAATATTGTGTAAACACTGGAAAACTATAGTCGCGATAGTTTAATTAATATTTCTATTTTTCTAGTCGGACGCTGATACTATAGAAATTATAAAACGATCACTCTTAAATTTATCCGCGATAAAAAAGTTACTATAATAGAAGGTACCTATTCAAAATTATTCGATTTTTCAATTTGCAGTTTCGTATTGTAATTTAATTTGTTTGACCCCTCTAGAAAAATATAAAATTATATCACTGACGTATATCGTATATATACCATAATATATATTATATTTTAGTCCTCCACGCCTTTTTTACCATAAAATGATACTGTTTTTGCCTCAGACGCATATAAAGTTATGTAAGACGGAATTGTATCTAGATAAAAATGCAAGTGGAAATTAGCTTGCGAGCGAAGCGATTTGTTTTTTTTTCTTATAGTTATGTATACTATGGGTTGGTAAAAACGTTTGCCCTTTCCTATTAAAAAATTAAAATGACGCCACTGACATACATCACGGACGTACGCGCTTTCTCGCTCCAGGAATAAAAAAATAATAGCATATTATATACACGCGTACTTACCTTTACAATATGTGTTACACAATATTTTACGATTTTATCCGATACATTACATTATTATTCGATATCATACTACACGTCTACACTATATATGTTTCAGTGATGACCCGCAGTGGCGGACGGCTCGAAATATTTCGACCCCGACGCACGCACAAAAACGTAGGTAAATATATATAAAGCGCGCACCTACCCCGCGACGAAGCCTAACGTTCTATTTCTGCTGCTGTTCTATTCGAACGTAATACTTACATAAAAATTTTAAGAAAATACCGTTTTTTTTTTTTTATAGATATTGGCAGTACGCGCGGCGCATGTATAAATAACCAGCGCGTGTATACCGCGCGGTATACAGGATGGTTCACCGGAGCGCGCTCGTCCCCATTTTCTTCATCGGTATTGTAGTTATTCAAAATCTAATTTTTGGATCATATTGATAGTCTTTAAGTATATTCAAAGGTTATACTTAAAGACTTGTATATTTTCAAATTATTTAGATTTCTTCGTACTACTTAGAGTGTCCCGTGCAGGAGATACTGCAAACTCCTACAGCTGTTTTACAAACAAAAACCTCCCTTTTCTATACTGTAAATTATTTAGTGGATTAATTTTTTCTGAATATTTTGACTTATCATAGAATCAAAATTCGAACGGGTAGTTTTTCGAGTTGTTTAACTTTGTATACCGAGGATAATTATAGGTCCATGATAATGGGTTTGGAAAATATGAGGGCTGTGAAGATTTGAAAATTTAAGTGATTAATATATCAATATCTATCAACGTTAATAACTTTTGAAAATCGTCCAAGTATAATAAATACTAAATCCAATATCGCATATATTTTATATTTTTGTAAAACCATTTTAAGAACTACGCGCTATGAACATTTTAACAATTAAGAATCTATTCGTTCGAATTTTGAATTGAGTAGGTACATCAACATTTTCAAAAAAATTATCTACTAAATAATTTACAGTAAAAAATAAAGGTTGTAATTTGAAAAAAAAACAAGAGTTTTTATCGGATCTACGGGACACTGTTTCGGTGCAGTATAAACGTGTTCGAAGATTTGTTAATATTATAATATGGTATTTGAGTAGTTATAATATATTAAAAAAAAAACAAAATTTGAATAAATTCGTTATTAAATGGGAAAATGGGAATGAGTATTATTGATGAATCACACTATATACGTACACGACCAATTAGAGACAAAGTTCCTGTATATAGGCCCGTGACGAACCGGCGCAGGTCGTATATACACAGTGGTCGAAGTGACTCAAAAAAAGTGGAGGGATGCCTAAATGCCTTACAATATTCAGATTTCTTCATATCATCATACCATTTATGACATAGGTCAACAAAGGCGCAAATAGTGTTTTAGGGACTTAGCTTGACTCAAAAATCTAAACAATGAATACAGAATATCCCCCAATATTTTTTAAAATATATTCATGTTCAAACCAAAAATAATCTCTCATTACAAAATATAGTCTTATATTTATTTTCTCAAAACTAATTTATGAACACCTGCATGTATATAGGTACAAAAATTACTTTGCGTGTACTTTCTCCACATTGAAGTACTTAAAAGTTTCATTGAACCTTTTTAAGACACAAATGTTATAATTTAAACTCTGTATTCTTCTATAATATTTATTTTAGTGTTTTTTTCTTTTATAGTTTATACAATATGTAGTTCAACACGTTTTGCAAAACACTATTCATAATATTGAACTAGTGATAATCATTTTTTATCAAAAATATAATCTATAAAAACAGATAAAAAAAATTATATATATTTTCAAATTTACTATAGAAAAAAAAATAGAATTATCTAATAATATTATTAATATAAAAAATATATTTCCAGTAAAATACCAATTTAAATTTTGAACTAAATCGTTTCAAAAATATAACCAATTTGCTAATAGCGCCTATATTATGTACCTCATTTTAAAACACAAGTCTTATAAGAGGGATGCGTCATTCCGGACGAAATCAGTGGAGAGGGATGAAAAATGTAAACTAAAAAAAAGTATCCGTGCCCTCCACCCACACCCTGCTCCACATTTTGACCACTGATAATACATGACTGCACGTGTATGATTTGCGAACTCAACAGACGGAATTCCCGATTCCTGGTCAGTGGCGGGGTGGAACGGACGCGCTGCTATGCAATCCGTACAATTTTATGCGTCCGCCACCAACCCTGCCGTTGAGGGCTGTTATATTAATATTATTATTATTATTATATGCTATTGTGGAGATCGAAAAAAAAAAACGTCCGTCCGACCCATCGTGCGCAGATCAAACGCAATTTTTTTCCCGAAACATTTTATACCCGACGACCGAAACCGCGTTAATAATACCTATAATATTATGGACTTTCTGTTATTATTTTTACTAAGATTATAACTATTATTATTCGGATTATTCATATTGTATATAATATTATTATGCAGAAGTGCCGGCGGTGAAGTATTTATGGGAATGAGGGGGACAAGGAGGCAATTTCCCCGGATAGCACTTTTTCAAGGACAGCAAATTTTAGTGAGGGGGTTTTTTTTCTAATAGATTTGTAATAACTTAGGTAAATCAATGTCAAATAGAACGTTCTACCAAAATCATCACAGATGTTCTATGCAATCAATCTCCGCGTCTCATAATACGCGTACGTATTGTTTTGTCGAATACGATATGAAATACCTAAACTAAAAATTTCTTGTGGGTCATAAAAATTTGATATTAGTAATAAATAATAATGTACGTAACATGTTAACTTTTGTCAACTGCTAAGTAATAATGTAATACCGAATTACCAAACGTTAATTTTGTATTTTCTTTTCGTCTTGTTGAACTATGAAAGTAACATTATTTTTATTAGACGGCCTGTTAATATTTTACATCTTTTAAAATACGACTTACAAGACGTCTTATGACAGTAAATTACAAATTGTAAAGTTTTATTCTATTGCTTTGACAGCGATTGAAATGACACGTGATTAAATAAACCATTAATCGTTAAACTATGATAAAATAATGGAATATTTAAGATACAAGATAAAAAGCGTGCCAAAAAATATTATTTTAGTGATGTTCGTTTTTATTCTCTTAAATAAATATATTATATTAATTTTTAATATGTTCACTTTTTCATAAATAATATATTTTAATATTCACTAATACCTTATAAAAATTATAATGGTGTACTTACTACATATATCTAACATTTCTACAAATATTATTTGCAAATTTAATAATATTATTACATAATTTAATAAGTTTATGCAATATTTTTAAGCATAATTTTTTGTTACAATTTGCTTTGATTATTTTTTGATCATACGTGTTACTGACTACTGAGAGTATCTACAATATTCAACATTCTGGGACACTCGATAGATTTCTATAGTGTATGATTCTATTACTATTTACTATATCATATGTTGTAAGTTTTTTTTTTATAGGTAAGAAAAATTATCACCACGAAAAGGGAAGGACCATTAAAAAAAATGTGTATCCAGGGCAGCAAAATTTTAAATACGCCACTAAGTGCAGGACATATTTTTTAAGTGGTGTTTTAAACTCGTATTTAGTGGTGGTGACTGGTATAGCTTGAGCTCTGGTTGCACTGCAGGAGCACGTGTATCACTCAAAAAAATGTTATTAGATTTTTATTATAATAATAATTATAATTGGTTATTATTTGCACACAAAAAAAATTATTCATTAAAAAATAAAAATTAAATGTGCCCTTAGTCGTTGACAAGCGCGCCACTGTCCGTTAACGATTGGATACAATAGATTTTCAAGGAGGAATTCAGAGCGTACTAATACTTATCGAACTCTTAGGAACTATTCCGATATGTATCGAATTTTTCTTCTTAAAAATCTTGATGATTTAGCAATGTACAAAATATTCGTTGTGCATCGGGCGGCCTTGCTAATTATTATAATTATTATTTTTACATGTACCGACACATTGGCTAATAAAATTTTTCGCTAATTCGACTCACTGCAATTTAATTATGCTGAGACAATCGTTAAAACGCAACGTTGACCATACTATATTATTTTTATTTTACTATTCTATAGGTTAAAAAAAAATTAAGTAGGTTTCTACTTGCATAATTTTTGGAATAAGTGCAATTTTTTTATTTTATCGACATCTTACACGTCATAAAAATTGGATGCATCACCCCCTACGCAAAGCTCACCAGCCACCGCAACTATTCATATTATATTTGAAATTAATTACATCACAATAATATGTACACTATTATTTTAAACAATGGTCACGGTATAAAGTAAAGTTTTGTGGTTAGCGCCGGTATTTTTTTTTTAAACGTCCTCTATCTGCTGTAAGGTTTCTAATAATACAATAATAATACTTTTTCAAAGGCTAGGCATTAACGAGATATAATAGGCTTTAAGGTTAAATTAATTTCAACTCATTGACTTGACCTTAAATTAATTAATTTTCCCGAACTTTAACTTAAAATCGACTTGAAAACACATAGGTTAGAATTAGAATTATATTTAATACAAATATGATTAATTTTTTTTGTTTATATTTACACATATTCTAAATCATTACTCATATTTAACATTTGCATGATTGTAGGCTTATTTACTATTCCATCGTGGATAATTTGAAATTTTTCTGATAATGTTGAGTATTAAGATGACGATATAGCTGTTTCAAGCGGAACTTGATAAAAAGTAGAAATTAGTGATTTTTAAATGTTGGAATTTTTAATTTCGACTTGTAGCACAATATAATCAATGACAGTTTAATTTTAGCCTGTTCGATTTGTGTCAATTGTTTTATCATTTTAAATATGCCGAAAAAAAATATATGAGTTTCATCCGTGTTTTCAAATAAATTGCAAGTTTTTGGTTTCATATTCTTTTCATCCTATTTACGTTTTCTTAAAGCTACGTTGTCTTTCAAAATTTCAAGAATTTGCATAGCCGAGTTGTTTTGCTATTAATTTTTTTGTTCTTCTTAAAGTTGTATAACTGTTTTTCAACATTTTAGGCGGTTTCATTTGCTTTATCGCCAAATTTTCGGTATTTTCAACTGATTGTATATACTGATCAGTGCCATCTACATTTTTCTCTTCTTGAGGATTTGTTAATTTTTCTTCAATTTTATCATCTAGATTTTGATCTATTTCTTTATTTTGTTTATGTTCTTCGTCCACAATTAAAGTATTCAAATTACTTAAAGTCCTATAATAAATTAAATAATTTATTAGTCTTAAATTAATTTTTTTCATTCAAATTATCCACGTAAACTTGACATCAATATATATATATATATATATATTTATTTACATACTTTCTATTTTCTAAGTATAGCAAAATAAAACACATTTGCTGCTTAAATTTCCATGAAGTAATTTTTTTTG
Source organism: Pentalonia nigronervosa (assembly GCA_014851325.1). Lineage (NCBI taxonomy): Eukaryota > Metazoa > Arthropoda > Insecta > Hemiptera > Aphididae > Pentalonia > Pentalonia nigronervosa. Next base: position 16,942 of record JACXSJ010001547.1, read on the forward strand.
TAGCTTGTCCACTATTTTTTTATCTCGACGTCTGCTAATTGCGTTGTAAAAACTCCGTCTCAACTTGTCCCATAAATCTTTTGATTATTCGACTAACATAATAATAATAATAATAATAGTTAGTGTAATATAATATATATATATAGTATAATAATATAGTTACGTTATACCTATAATGTTTGCAAGCCCCCAATTATACTTTATATTTAAAGTTAATACTTGAATGTTTTAATGCATATTATTTTGAAGTAATTTGTGTATTTATAATAGATTTTTGGCAACTGGAAATTTATTTAGAAGTCTTGGATTTAACTATAGAATGGGATTTAGTATAGTCAGAGAAATAATTATTAAAGTTAATGATTCTATTTGAAGAAAATTAGGACCCATTGTCATACCCACTGAATTATTTTGGAAAGGTGTTGCAGAGAGGTATAATATGGAATTTCCCAAATTGCATTGAAGGCGATCGATAGAAAGCATATTAATATTCAATGTCCAATTAACTTCGAATCTAGTTTTTATAATTATTAAGGATGTCATTCGATCGTACTATCAGCACTGGTAGATGCTGATTAAAAGTTTACAGCAATTGACATGGGATCCTATGGAAGGAATTGTGTTAACGAATTTTTTGAATATCAATTATTAGAAAAATGTTAGAAAATAAAACATTTAATGTGCCAGAAGATGCTTCTCTAGCTCCAAATGGAGTGGCACAGCCCTATGTTATTCTTGGTGACGAAGAGTTTCCTCTTAACGATATTTACTTCGTCTCTATAATAGATTCCATTTAGGAAATAACAAACAAAACAAAATTTTTAATTATAAGTTATCTAGAGGTACAAGAGTGGTGGAAAATACGTTCGGAATATTAGTCGCCCGTTGGAGATGTTTTAAAAAATCATTATAGGTACAGCCAGAATTGGCTGAAAAAATTGTACTAGCATCATGCTGTCTCCATAATCTTTGTGTACAAATGACATAGATCCTGATATCGAAACATTACCAAACGAAGAATTAGGCATGCAAAATATAAGAGGTTTGAAAAGAAATTATACATGTGAGGCTATTGAAGTTCGAAAACATTTTAAAAACTATTTTAACTCATCTGCTGGTAGTGTGTCCTGAAAACTTAATTATATACGTAGAAGAAGACTTCAAATATATGACTAGTTTTTTTAAATGTATAAATAATATCTAAAATCTTTTTCTTCGAACTAAAAATAAATTATCAATGTAAAATAATATATTTTAAATACACTACAATTATTTTATTAAACATATTTAGATCTTATAAATTATAATAAGTTATAATACGTATTCAATACTTAATAATACTATTATTTAAAATCTTAAAATATTTAATATAAACTATTGTCTAAATCAGTGTTTCTTAACCTTTTTGATATCACGGAACACCAGGCAATAATATTTTTTTCATACGGAACCCCTCTAAAAATATCTTTAAAAAAGAAGGGTACACAAAACATGGCGATCAGCGGCAACATTAGCAATGCACTAAACTTTAGTGATTAAAATACTAGATACAGCAAAATACAATTAAATTATTTATTTAGAATTTAGATTAAATTTATATTAGATTGTAATAACAGGAAAAATAATAATACAATTATTGCATGAATCTTAATGGGATGGTTGCGCTTGAATATGACTGCATATGTTATCAATATCTGGAGTAAGGTTTGTTAATGAAAGTTTTAATGTCGGCGTCACATTCAATCTATTTCGATATTTAGTTTTGGTTGCAGTGACTGCTGAGAATCCACTTTCACATAAATATGTTGAAGGAAAAGGAAGTAGGACTCCCAACGCCTTTTCACTTAATACCTCATATTCGCTGTGAACTTCTATCCAAAATTTATCTAGTGATGAATTATTTTTTAAGTTTTTCAACGTGATGTCTGAGGAAAGATCTACCAACATATCCTCTTCATTCGTAGATAGAATATTTGTTGAGCTATTGGCACTGAATGGATCCAAAATCCATAAGAAACCATCTCTTGGGTCTTGATTTGAAGGGAAATACTCTTCAAATTTAAGCGACAACATATTCAAATGATTAACAATAATCAGTTTAAGTTGAGTAATATTGTAATCTTCATTATTCTCGTTCGCCCCACTCATGAATTCCATTAATGTGCTGAACATTTCAAAACAGTTGTTTTCAATTCTTGTGATCCACAGCTTAAATTTTTTTTTGCCCTTCTATTTTACTGTAACTGTGAAACATGGTTTTCTGTGTTCCTTGAAGAGACAGGTTTAGCTCATTCAAAAGTTGAAATATGTCTGCAAGATAACATAATTTCATGTTCCAATCTATGTCTTTGAAGTACTGAACCTGGTCACAATTTTTGCTTGATAAAAATATTATTATTTCTTCTCTAAGTTCACACAGTCTTTTTAATATCCGACCTCTCGAAAGCCAGCGAACTTCCGCATGCAATAATAGTGTTCTATGTGTGGATCTCATTTCATCACACAACATCGCAATCAGTCGTGAATTAAGAGAGCTGGACTTAATAAAATGCAGAAAAAATTTCAGTTTCTTCAGTTCCAAGCAGTTCAAGAATTCTTCTTTGATTTATTTTTCGTCCCAGTCCACATACCGAGTATAAATAAGTAGCAGTGCTTTATCAGTAATTTTAGTCGACTCATCTAATTGAAAAGCATAGAGCTTTGACATTTTTATTTTTCTTATAAGTTGCTGATGAACATCATCGCTCATCATAGTTATGCGATTTGAAACTGTATCATTAGAAAGAGGTATTGTTTTTTATTTTTTTAACAGCTTTATCTACAAAAAGTGTAAGGTTGGCATCGACCATACAAGGCATAATTAAGTCTTCTCCTATGGTAACATTTTTTTTTTGATTTTGCAATGCGAAGTGATATCAAAAATGACGCTTTAAAGGCTAACTCATTTTCAGTTCCCGTATTTCAAATTAGTGTCTTCTGAGCTTTTAATTCACTCTCTTTTCTTTTAAAAAAAATCGATTGACTTACTCTTATACTGCTGGTGTTTTGTTTCCAAATGTCTTAAAAGTTTTGCTGGAGCCATAGAACTATTAATTAAAATTTCTGAGCAAATAACGCATTGAGGGCAATCATCTTTATATGTAAATCGGAACGTAGGTATGAGGGATCGTACTTACAAATTTTCGGTTTCTTCCGTTTTGGTTCCAACGAAGATGTGACATCACTAACTATTTTTACAAACATAACATTTTTTCTACAAATATTATTTACAATGCTTGTTGGAATAACATTGGCTGAAAGAAGCTTTTCCACTCTTCGCTAGACGAAAACTTGGTTGCGGTCAAGGATGAGTAAAACTCAGCTTACAGGTCTTTGTTTATTTCATGTGCATAAGGGAGTAGTAAATGTAAATAAATTAATACAATATGCCATAGATTGCTTTGCCACTAAAGAATAGCGACGTTCAGAATTTGTTTTGTAAACTGTAAACTATAAAATATAAATTTGTGAGATATTGTGCATGCAATTTACAAATTGTATTGTACTTTTGTCCCCCACTCCCAAAATTAAGCCCTAAATCCGCCACTGTAAACCGCTTTGATATACAGCTGAGTTGAGTGTACCTATATAATCATAGAGTAAATCAGTGTAACAGTTGTGTTAAATATTTTAATTCAATAATAAATTATTTCATACGAAAAGCGATCCTAAGTGGAGACGGTTAGTCTATATTACTATGTTTATTTTATCATTTATTCATATTGATTTTATAGTGATTAATAATTTAACTAATAGTAATACGCAGTATAAATAAGCGCAATAGCTTAAAATTAAATTAAATATTTTTAAAATATCATTACATAAACCTAGTAAAAAGTAATTATAATAATAAACGTATTAATTTCTTATACCCTCAAATAAATCTAAATTCTAACAAAATAACTAAAATTTTTATTTTTTGTTTAAATGTCCAGTTTTATGAAAACTTGTACTTCTTTAAAAGTTAAAATTTCAAGAAAATAAATAAAAATCCCGGCATTTTGCTGTTTTTTTTTTTTATTAAAAAATTCATAAAAAAATTTCTATTCAAATCTAAGATTTGAAAATTTAACACAAAATCTTTATAAGTTTTTCTACTTTTCTAAAAAGAAAAAAATTCACCAGAAAGTCAAAGTATTTTTTTATGAGCGTATGAAATTAGACATTGGATATTCACCTGTTTTCTCCAGAACCTATTTTCTTATTTTGATTTAATTTAAAAAAGAATAATTGAAGACGTTTGAAATTTTTCACAAAATGTTTAGATTATCATTTTCTATAAAAAAAAAAAAATTAAAAATATTTTTACAATTTTTAAGCTAATTATAGGCTTAAAAAATATCGATAAAATAATTTCATTGGGTTAAATTAGTTGGAAATTTAATAAAAGATTCCTCATAAGTTGTTAAAATAGCAGAATAAAAATAATAAAAATACATAGGCACAATTTCTTTTATAAGCATTTAAATTGAAAATTTTAAACCAAATTCATTATTAAACATTTGCAAATCGTTTTGTAGTTAAAAATTTATAAAATGTTCTATTTTTATAACTAAAGATTGAAAATTTAAAATAAGATTTTTCGTAAGTCATTAATAGTGTAACCAAAAAATTTTAAATATAATTTTTATAGATATTTTAAGTTCAAATTTAGACGAAATTAGATATTTAAATGAAGAATAACGATATTATTTATTTCGTTGTGATTTAAAAATATTTTTCGTAGGTGCTTGAAACTTTTAAAAAATATTATTATATTTTATACTCTCAATTATATTTTCTAATTCAATGTTTTCTGCAAAAATAATTGAACTTACTATGTTTTTAATAGTAAAATTAATTATTTTTATACAAATAAAATTCAAAATAACTTGCAAGCTGTTGTGGTTTTAACAAATTTTGTCAAAATTTTAACATCAAAAAATTATCAAAAAAAATCGCTAACTTGCTATAATCATTGCTTTTGTATACATACATACAGTATAATTTTCAAAACACGCTCGTCCCATTTCTATGCTTAAATTATACATTTTTTTAAATTCTTATTTCTGGGATTTTTAGGAAATAATGAAGTATTACTTGAAGTACATTTACTTATAACTTGTCTAGAGACCATTTATTAAAATATTTTTTACGGAATTTAAGGGAAAGGAGATCACTTGGTTATTTTATCATTTTAGATTCTGAAAGGAGCGAAGAATGTATTGATTTTATAATGTGTCGTTTTTTCAAATTTTTTTTTTTTGGTGTGTTTGTCATCACATTTTGGTAGTAAAGGTGACCCACTCGACACCTACTTTACAGCAGAGCGGTATCCACTTGTCGACCTTTTTTATTTGAACACCTAGTCCAGTGGTTTTCAATTGGGGGACATAAAATATCCACGGAAAAAAGAAAAAGAATAAGAGAATAATTTATTGATTTAGTACACTCACAAATATTAAAACAAAAATATGCCAAAGATTCATAAAAAACAACTCTAGTAGACGATACGAGACTCGCTTTTTTCATCACCAAACCTTAGATTTCTCCAAATGTTTAAAAACTACCAAAGTCAAATTTCTCATTAGTTTTATACAGTTCATTATTATTTATCAATATTCCTATTTTTTTTTTTAATTTGTCAATTTGAAGTATCAACGTTTGTTGAATTTTTCAACTCAAATAATGTGTATAATTATTATTTCTCTGCGTACTTTTTTTTTTATAAAAATTGTACAGTTCAAATCGTTTAATATATTGATGTTAGGGTGACACAGTGTTGAATACTAGTAGCTAAGGGTGACATTAAACAAAAATGGTTGAGAACCACTGCGACTAAACATAAGGTGCGACTACAAACAATTTTTAATAACTGTAGTAGAGTCATCCCATAGTTGTACGGGAATCCTGCTGTGATTAATAAACACAGGTGACTTATGCACGTCATACTTCGACATGCCACGTTCGGAAAATCCTCGAAAAAAAGACGAGCGGGCGACGGACCAAAACTCGGAAGTGATGATAATATGATGATGCTTACAAATATACGTACATAATTCTGTAGACTCTTATCGCTGAGGTGCACTGTATACGCACGACCGCGTTTTCCGCAAAAGACGACAATCGACGACACGCATAAATTATCGCGGTTATAGTGATTACCGGCCCGCAAGTAACGTTAACCATGTATTGGTATGGAGGATGGTTGCCTCGACCGCGATGCCTATATAGTTTTGGTGACCACAGTCCATACGTTGAGTACAGGGTAATTCACCGTAAGCGTACTCGACGCTTTTTTACTTAAACAATGCAGTTATTCAAAATCTAATTTTTGAAATTTTTTAATATACTTAAAGACCATATTATGTTCCCTAATTTTTGAGATTCCTTAGTACTGCCTATTTAAAGAGTGTCCTATAGCGATAAGCTTCTGTTTTTTTCAAAAATGACAATCTTCCTTTCCAACAGTAAATTATCTAGCGAATAACGATTCTAAAATTTTTACGTATCAAAAGTAAAATTTAAATGAGTTAGATTTTACTTTGTAGGCTAGGTTGATGGATTTGGAAGATGTGGGTCTTATAGTGATTTAAAATAGTAATCTATTATTATTTATAATTGTCAAAAATAGTCCAAGTATAATAAATATTTGATCTGATATTATATCTATTTTATATTTTTGTAAAATTATTTTTAAGAACTATTATAAATATTTTAATAACCGGAAAAACGTATCCACTTAATGATTAACTAGAAAAAAATTGATGTTCCCATTTGTAAAACAGAAGTTTGTGTCACTATAGAGCACTCGTTAAGTAGCACAAAAAATCTTAAGTAAATATTTAAAAATTCCAATTGTTAAAATTTAAATTTTTTAATTTATCATAAAAAGGAAAAATCGGGAGTGGACACCATGCTTGTCAAATCGCCCTGTATGCTCGCGAGCAGGTAACCGCGATGATTTTCGTTGTCAGTCTGCAAAGGAAATCGTAATTGTCGCCTAAGCCTTATTGTTCTCCGTGTTAATCGTGCATGCTGTCGTGTCGTCGTCGTCGTCCGCGAGTGGTGAGGTGGTAAGTTTGTCACTGCTTATGAAGTCGTGTGACTACGGTGGAATTTCGACGGTACTGACTATTTCGAACGACGTGACTCCGACGCTGCCTCGAGCGACCTTAAGTATTTAACAGTTAATTCTTTTTACTAAATAATGTTAATATATTAATCGTGTCCGCGTGCATACAATTACAACAGTAAAAATATTATGCAAATAATACTTGGATAATTAATATTTATACCTATTATAATAGTTGTCTATAACAGCAGCAATTAGGTTTGTCTTCCAGGAAGATGTCTTGGGGTCAGTGCTGGATTTAGCAAGGGTGCAGGGGGTGCAATGCTGCACTAGGGTCTCGAGAATGAGTCCATTTTAGGGGTCTCAAATTGAATATAGACGTCTTTACGGGGAGGCACTATCCCCATCCTGCCAAACTGTACCTACTATATCAAAAAAATTATGCTTGGATAAAAAATAAGGTTACGTGATCACTGATCACTAGATACAGATTTTGATTAATTGTAATCAATAACATAACCTATCAGAATACTTAAAAAAGGACTGTTCTTATTAAAATTTTTGATTTTATAAGAAAATTGAAATTGAAAAATTAAACTCTTAATGCCTAAAACTTTGTTTAGTAATTTAGATTATGTATGTGGTTATTCCGGTGGTGGTTTTACTAACTATGAATTAAGATCGTATGGATGGTTTATTAATCATAAGTATCCAGCAATAATTGACAAAAAGTGTAAACTTTAATGATGCCATTGAGTCTTTGAAAGTAGGTATTAAACCAATTTGAGAGGAGAATGGATTTATAAACACTTAATTTTTATCAACAATTTCTTATTTACTAGATTATATAAAATATGTTTTTGTTTTAGTTTTAAATGTATTTGTATTGTTTTGACATGCTGATGGTTAAACTTTTGAATTATAATTTAAAAATGTTCATATTATTGAGAGTTTTTTAACATAAAAAAGAGATGTCTAAAAAAAAATAGGTCACAATATTTAAAAATTTGTTATACCTCCTATGACACCCAAAATCTAAACACACCTATGGGTCGATGTTCTAGATTTTCGAACTTTATACAGTTATAAGTTATTAAGAATATTAAATGAGTTTTGCCCTTACTTGGTATAAACCAAGAGGTACCACCTAATTTAAATGTTTTTTTAAATCCATTTTTACTTTTATCAAATACCAAAAAAAAAAAAAAAAAATGGTAATCGATTTTATCAAAAGACTTGAAAACATCAATTTTTATCATATAATATTATAGTATAGTTGCATCCTGGCCTTCCGAGACTTAGATTCCGCACTGTTCGAGGTAGGTGTGATTTAAGCGTGGGTTCCAATGTTTTCCCGCTGACTTTGAGCTCCTTTGGTCTTGTGGAAGTTTTTAATTAATTTGTTATCCATGTTGATGGGCAAGGTAATCCCGTGTCATTGTGATGCTGTTTATTTCGCACGTACCACCGGGAATTCTCAGGAATTTATTTCAAAGAGTTTGTAATTTTTTTTTTTATTTTTGTTTGGATATAGATAATCAGGAGCGATATTGTTATTACCGTATATATATATATATATATGTATGTATGTATATATATAGTACAATAGAAAACCCGTTTCATCTGCAGGGTTAAGTTTTATGTATGATTTAATTAGTGGTACCTATCGGATTTTCATTGTTGTGCGGTACAATAATTATTCTTGTTTAAGTTTTTTCTTAATGTGGGTTTTGCAGGAAAAATAGAACGGTATACAATATATATTATATACGATATTATATTCGGTGTCAAATATCGATTTTAAGAAGCTCGTTGTTTCTCCAAAGTATAAGGTACCTACCCGTTTTCGTGTTGTGCCATACGCGTAAATATATTTTGGTTTCATTTTTTAACCGACGGCACAATCGATTTCACGAACCCGCGAGCCACATCTCGCCAAAGCGGTGCACAATGATCTGTGATTTGTAATGTTACATAGAGATGTAGAATTTACCGGCAAACTTTTTTTTTTTTTTGTAAATTAATTAGTAAAACTATTAAGATGTCGATAAGAGCTTTTTTTTCAAAACAATTTCACAATAACTTAGATAAATATTAATGTCAACGAAACGTTCTATCAAAAAACATCACAGGTATTTTGTGCAATCAACCTCCTGAGCTGATAATACGCTTACATATTAGTTTGTCGAATACGGATTACCTAAACTAAACATTTCTTGTGGACCATGATGTTAGTAACATATTAATTGTTGTCGACTTCTAAGTGATAGTGTGCTATCTAATTACCAAATGTTAATTTTGTATTTTCTTTACGTCTTGTCAAACTATGAAAGTGACATTATTTTTATTGAACTGCGTGTTAAGATCTTAAAGTTTTCAAAATACGACTTACAAGATTTCTTATGGCAATAAATACAAAGTGTAAATGTTTTAGTCGATTGCTTTGATAACAATTAAATTGATACTACGATTAAACTATGATTAATAAACCATTCATCATTTAACTATAATGAAATAATTGAAGAATTCGCAAAATCAAAAGCGCGCCAACAAATATTATTTTAGTGATGTTCGTTTTTCTTCGTCAAGAACTTAAATGTTGTACATTTTTTTTTAACTACTGTTTCTAGACTTTAAAAGTGCACACACTTAAATATTTCAAAAATCGTGATTTCAATAAATGTCGCACAATATAATTTAAGCGTACGAATCGAGAACGGAGGCCATCTCCGCTCTCTACTGGGCGTTTCAAGATCATCTCTATGTGTGGTTTTGGATTTTGAACACTATACACCGAGACCAAATGACGTGTATTCAACGTGTCCTGTGCATACAGGGTTGGAGGAGATTGCCCTCGGTGACACAGTTTTGTGCAAGCATATTTGTGTTCGTATATTTATTTAACAAACATTGTTTGAAAACTATTTTAATAAGTAATCTAAATAAATAAGTAAACGAGTATAATGATGAACCGAAAAGCACAGTTTGTCCTGAGATCTGAAACTGTGTTTCCTTATAGTAATATGAAGTTATTTTTCTTTGCAAAATTTTTTTCCCCTATTTTATCATACAACATATTGTATTGAATTATTTTTTCTTTCCAAATTTGATATTTATATGGATTTTTGGGGGAGAAAAAATAGTATGAAAGCCAAAAAAATATCGAATACGTCTCTTTATGACCTCTGTGCACACTGAAGTTATAATATTATGTAGATTTGCAAGTTTATTGGCTTCTACAAATATTCTGCATAATATATGTTCGATCACGTGAACCTCGGAAGATTCGAAGTAGATAGGTACACGTAAACTAATGAGTAGGTATTACATATATGACATGACTATTTCGACATGGAAAAACGTTTTGATTAATGATAATTGATGGTAAATGGATAGCAATATAATAGATACTTTTCCGAAAAATAATGAAATATATAACAAATTGTTGTGCGTATATGACAAAACAAATTGTGCATTTTTTTAATACAAACATTTTAAAATATACGATGAATAAAACGACGGTTAAGTGCCGCCAACCTTATTGAATACTTCAATATTATTTAATCGAAATCTAAGTTTTACTGCTCACGAAGTAATTATAGGTATAGGTATTGCTTTAAACAATACAGTTACATTTCCTTTATATTTATTAAGGTTGAAAAACGGTTATAAAATATTAAATATTTTTCGTCATTCGCAATAATTGATTATATTTTAACAACATCATCTTCTTAATTGTTTGTAAAAAGTATATGGCATGGTTATATTGACCAATACCGGCCTGACCGTATTTTCACCTTTGAACTTAGATAATTATTAATGTATTATTATGTAATTATCTAACCCATGACTAACGTACTTAGGTACGTCGTATATTTCAGATCGGATTAATCCAAAAACCTACATATTTATAAATATATTATAATATATAATTATAGTGTGTGAGCAAACTAAAATGAGTTGTCTGCAAAAGTTATTTCAAGTGTTAGTTATAAAATTTGTTTTCGGTATATTTGCGTGATTTTTTTTTTTAAAGTTTTTAAAATCATAAACACCTTAATCCTGTACCTACAGTTATAAGCAAAGGTGGGCAAGTTAATGAAAATAATTAACTTAAGTTAAGAGAACACAAGTTAGAAGTTAACAGTTAACAAATCATAAATTGACTCTATAAGTTAAAAGTTAATATGGAAAAATATTAAATTAACTCAATTTAAAAAAAGTGAATCTAATTTTTTTTTAATTAGTGTGTGTCAACGAGTGACTGCATTTTTTCTAACTTTCTAAATTATAATAATCAGTTATATATTTATATAACATTATATACAGTGTATATACATATTTTACTTTACATAATTATTAAATATTTAAGCTTTGCACGTGTCAATTAATAGTTTAATAAATATTAATTTTTTATATCAGATAGCAATGTAAGGTCTAATAATATTAAAACAATAAAATTTTTTAATTTATAATTTAAATAAAATAAAATTATATGCATTTTTGTATTATTAATTATTATAGTATTGGATTATTTTTATATAGATATTGACGTATAAACCCATAAAAACGAAAAATTTCAAACTCTGTGAATTATTTTTAAATCAACTGAGAAAAGCTAAGTTATTTCAATTGTCAATTAAACTAGTTAAGTTCATAAGCTGATTAAAAAATGAATTAACTAGTTAAGTTAACAAAATTAACTCATTATCTTAACTTTAATTTTTTAACTAATTAATAACCACTGTTGGTTATAACTATATCACGTAGTAACAACACTATGCAATTTTACAATTTCGTGTTTTCTACCGACGTACATTATACCTCGCTATAAATGCTAACTCGATTAAAAAATCGAATTCTTTCAACATTGAATTCACAACGATGTGATATAATAACAACTTGGATATTTCGTTTTTCCCGTTTTCACTTTATTGGTAATAATAACGGCACAAATTCGAATGTTAAAGTCGACCGTTCGATTCCGACTGTAAAAGTGTGGTAAATATGCCAACAAATCGGTCGATTACTTTTTATCGACTGATAAAATTGTAACCTCTGCCGCCGCCGCCGCCGACGAATTTTTGAAGGCGATCTTACCTAATAAATATCAAAGAAAGCCGCCACCGCAGCCAAATAGCTAATAGCTGCGATTGAAATAATAATTAAAATTAAACACTTTTATACAATATCATTGTTAATGGTTTTGTTTTGTATAATATATAATATTACATAATGCGCGTGTGTGTATAATTGTTCAATAAAATAACTTCAAATACTTTTAAAAAGTATTTGAAATAATTAATAAATACTCAAATAAATGAATATTATTCCGAATAAAGTATTTTTTACAAAAAGTTCCGATATTCTGATTACTTTTAAAATACATTTTTGTTTTAGACAAGAATAAAAATTGTCAGATAAACTTGTTTCCAAAAAAATTTGAAATTGTAACCAATGTTATAAAATTATTATAATATAAATATTGTATTAAATTTGTTACTAAAACTGTGATTTTTTATGATTTACAACATAACAGTAAATAATAAACTATATAAGTATTATTATATTCATAACATAAAAGTATTAAGAATATGTTTTAATAATAATTTTTTTAAGTGTGTCGCCATTTTTATGGATCAAAATAAGGGTGTCGTCGTAAAAAACATTGAGAAACACTGGGTTTGACAGTTGGTCTCTGTCGCATCGCAAGAGATCAATTCCATCTCTTTTCCAAACCAGATACTTATAATTATGTAGTACCTATATAGATGCACGTACCTTTGCATAATCAAAATGACCAAAATATGTATTTTACTATATAATATACCCCAAGGTTATTAGCCGTAACGTTAAACATTATCGTTTCTTTCATTATTAAACAGGGACGGGTTTAAGGCACCGTAAACTACATGGCCGCACAAAGCGGAAAATTTTGGAGAAGTGGAAAAATTGTATTGAAAAAGTATTTGGTTTTTATGTAACAAAAATGCTAATTGTTTTAAATTTATTTTACTACTTATGTTAGAAAATTTTTCGAATATTATTTTTTTTATAATAGAGATAATTTAATTTTGCACATCATGGGCAGCAAATTGTTTATTCCGCCACTACGTACAAAGCATGAATTACTTAATCAGTTATATTATGTATATTTTACTAACTATTAATATATACGGTAGTTGACCGAAACTAATAAAATATAAACAAATATTATAATAATTATGACGCATTATATTTATTGTATACGAGTAACTGTATACAGTATATTTAGTTTTTGAAACTACGTAGTTATTTTTTTGTTGTAAACTACATAGAATTTTTTAGAATTTCACAAATATGTCGAATACACACCGCATATAGTAATGCATTCGTTCGTTTTAATTACACAACTATTATAAATTTAAATATACAATTTACTGAGAAACTTAATATTGCGTTTTAAAAATATTTTTTCACTATAATATAAAGACGAATCAAATTAAATTAGTTATTTATCTTTTCATGAAATAAATTTCTCGTTTAACTTTTTTAATAAACCAATCTAAACGTGTTCCGTCGCATTCGTAGTGTCAACGGAGAGTGTTTCGTCAATACTTTTATGAATTTAATATGTTTTTATTTTATCATTAATGTATATTTATATGTAACTACTATTAGCAGCTATAAAATATACTCACACATATTTGAGTTAAAGACAAAAATGTATATAATTCAATATCCTAACTATTATCGATTAAAAATCAAAAAAACATTGTTACGATATTAGTCATTAAAGGTACCTATTGTTATGCACCTTTATATATTCTACAATTCACAACTAACAAGCCCGACAAAATTTCTGGTACCCGAGTTGTGTCCCGGCAAAAAAGTGGGATACACGATTTTTCTCGATTTTAATTAATAAAACTGTTTTGGTAAGTTTACACAAGTAGTGTGCTGATAAATTTCAATCGAGAAATTTGTCTAATACAACATATTATACACATATATTACACAAAAATAAAATATGACGTTTGTCGATTGAAATAATAATAAATATATAAAAATTGTCTTATTTAAGTATTTTCCAATGCTTAATTTTTATTTTAAATTTATATTAGTTATAAACATGGCGAAACAACATTTATTCTCACAAATCGTGTAACGCAAAAAAAATCTACCGAACACAACTTGTGTAACCTGGAAAAACTTGAGGAATACAATTCAGTATTTGGGACGTAACTCGTTTGAAGCCTTACATTTATAACTTAAGATCGGAAAACGCTTTTAGATAATAATAAAATAATATACGCGTACTACGCTATTTTACAATTAATTTATATTAATTAAAAAAAGTACTTAACTACATTTCAACTCTAAAGACCAGAGCTTTAGAAATAACAGTTTCTCCGAAGTGCAGCATTATTGGTATAATACTAGGAAATCATCTTGTTCGGTCCATGTTTACACTAAATTACTAAAACCATTAACCTTCAGTATCGGCGTATACAGTTTTGGTACCGTATATTAAATCAGTAATTCCTGAAAAGGGGCAAAACTATGTCAAAATAACGCGAAAGTAAAGAAACCCGCTGCGAAAATCGACCCAGATCGGTGGATGGATTTTTTTCAATCGCGATTGTCGTATATTTGATCAGTTTTCATCGCATCGTTTGCCTCTATGCCAGGAGTCGGTAACCCGCGGCCCGCGAAGCAATTTTTTATGGCGCGCATAAAGGTGGTTAATTTTTTTGTGTTTTATTTTTGTTCAATAAAATTTTTCATATAATTTTTGCCTCGATTTTATAGCTGCCTTCCAATATCTACATTCCTTGGAATCAGACAATTCGCACAAAAACTTATAGCGGCGTTTGCAAATACATATATATATATATATGTGAGCAGACATTTCCTATTGTAAAGTACAGGAAAAATAAGCACTCTTCACGCCTTAGTGATGAACATTTACACGCTGTATTACAAGTCTCAAAACGGAATGTGCAGTTCGACCGCCTTCCGACAATGTGGCAGAAATGCCAGAAGATGCAACAGTCAACGCAATTTGAGATCTTGGCCGAATTGTTCCCAGAATCAGCGAAATGACGCGGCGCATTCGAATTGCGTCCACGGGTTTTTCAGCGACTGAGAATAATGTTTGGTGATAAACTCGTAGATAATCTCGATTACTGATATCTTATCTGTAAATACCACCTAACAATTTATTGTTGGAAATAAATTTTTTTTATTAATAAATAACACCGAAAAAAATATTGTAGCATTTTCAACAACGATAAATTTAAAATTTTTAAACGAGTGTAAAACTTTATATGTTATTAATGCGTACCGCTAACGCATGTGAATCGTTTCACTCAAAATTAAGTGGGATGTTTTATTCGTCGTGTCCTGAAATTTTCTAATTTGTTAAAGTATTGAAAAATGTTCAAGATGACATTTATATTAAAATATGAAGTTCAAATTTAGGAAACAAACGAAGAAAGAAAATTTTATTAAAAAAACTATGACTGAGTTTGAAAACAAAAATATAACACTTTTTGACTTCGTTCAAAAATTAACAAATAAAAATTTACCAATGCATAAATGATTATATATATATGCAATTAAAATTTTTAACTTTATCATTTTATAAAATCAATATTACATTTTAAAACAATAAATAATTTATGATATATAATTACAATTTTTAATCACGCCATTTATACAAATGACAGTCCTTAGACTGTAAAAGTGGGAAAGACAATATGTATATTATTAAACAATTAATGAATTATTAACCAGGACGCAACTCGTACATATCGTGAGAAAATTACGGATGCAACTCGGACATCGCAGGTTATCGTTATTGTTATTATAATGAAACGCCATTACCTTATAAATCGAATTGTAGTCGGGTTGATCAACAACTTCGGCTCCAAATTACGTCATATGAAAGCATCCGTTATATTTTTGTGCATTCGCCAGGAAATGTTTTGATTGGATTGCATTTCCATAGAGAAATGAATACAATGGCTCTGGCGGTTGAGTAAAAACGGGCAATTTCATCTTGTCACCAGCGCAGCATAAGCCGGGGGTTTCCGATTGAAACTTCAAGGCATTGCAAACGCTAGCATACGACAGACAATGAACCGATATCAACGCAGCGAAAATATTTGTAGACGATTGCGAAATCATATTCGAAAGCAGCGCGATTCAAGGCTACATTTACGACTGGTTTTCTTCTCATAATATTTTGTCGAATTTGAGGTGGTGATTGTGCACCACAAACCTGCGCAATAAGGGCACACGTCTCCATTGATTTGCTGATGCATATTCCTCTTGATTTTGATTGTCGCCAACATTCTGAATAATTATTGCACGACGTGTACGTCGTTCAAGGTTTGAGCTAAATATATTACGTAATAAAATAATATAAATAAAATCATATTTACGCACATATTGTTTCTATTAGACCGTATTCTTGCATCTTTGGCAATCAGAGTTCACGCGAAGGTACTTACTTACGCATGCTTACGCCCGGACCTTTCAAGATAGCTAAAGATTAAGTTTATATTCTATCTAGATTCAGGCTAAGTGAAATATACAATAACACAAGTTAATTAGGCTCAAAACGAGTAAGTTATTCGCAAAACAATAAATCAGCATCCAAAGAACGTGTGCGAACACATATTAATATACATTTTAGAAATATAATAGACAGGGACTCCAAGGTATTTCTCATCATCAAATCCAGGTTAATTATTACGAACATACCAATATATGTACTGTTGAGTAATTAAAAATTGTGCTCTAACATACGTTTTAAAGTAAACATTCATTTATAATAGAACATCGTAAATTAATATCGTATAATCATAACACGCATCAACTGACGACAATCACAAACATCTTCATTCCAGAAAGAGTCTATATATATAATCCACGGATAAGTAGATAAGTGGTTATATCATTTTAACATCAATAAGTAATTTTATATATAATTCGACTAATAATATTTTGTAGTAGAATAAAATCATACTCCTTACGCGGGCTCCCTTTTCTATACCTTTAAATTTTACTCGACCACGAATTGATCTCCTATTCGAGCTGTACTTCTTTAACCTTTTACATCTTTTTATTTTTCCACGAACTAGCTTCTCACGCTTCTCTCTCTCTTACTCCCCACCTCTTTCCCACTTCTTTCTTATTATTTATACTTTTTAATCTACTACTAACTATTGAGAATATAAAAATAGAATGGACAAAGAAAGAAGTATTTTAAAAAAATACCAGCACCAGTATATTTTAAGTAGTTATGAACTCAATTTTATCCTCATTTCGTATAAACTGAGAGGTAACTACACCTAATTGAAATGATTTCTTTTTTAAATCCATTTTCACTTTTATCGAAAACCTACTAAAAAAAAGTTTAATTAATGTATCACACTATACTTAAAAATAACAATTTTTTAATGGGCCTCCAATATTAGTAACTCAAATATTAGCACCTCGTGGCCTTCCGAAACTTAGATCTGACACTAGTTGAGAGGTACTCATCGCAATTATAATACATAAACAAATATTTTTTTGGATAAGATACAAGATACTATATATTATTACGCAGTGTCTATTTATCATTATTTTAAAATTTATTTTATTTTATTTTTAATTTTATTATTATTATCCTATTATATTATATTAAATTCGTGTTAAAAGATTACATTTCCCCCACTCGCCCACCCACATAAACATAATTAAATTAGGCCACTGTGTGTACCTATATATTTTACAGGAATAAAAATGTCATGTAGCTTTTAAACCGTAAAATAAAAATAATGATTTTTTTTAATTTAATTAATTGCCATTTATTAATTTACAAAAAAAAAAAACATTGTGTTTAGATTCCAACTCATTAAGGCGTTGTATAAAATGTTTTGATTTTTTTGGTGGCTCAAAAGTTGGCATCCGAAAAGTAAAAAATGTACGCAACATTCTACACCAATCGCTTGGCTCGGGAAATTAATTCAAATTCGAATTCGGTTCTGACAACGATAACATAAAAATAGATACCAAATGATGATTTTATACATTTTATACGTTCGTCAGCCGCCCATGCTAGTTAAACAGAATATAAAGTATATTATAATTTTGAATTTTTTCTCTATTATCTGACTTGCCGCACGATATCATAAAATCATTGTTGCTGCAGCAAACAATAAAAAAACCGATAAAACGGACCTTTGGACAACGCGTAACTGTACTGCAGAAATCGTTTATCATTTATCAAAGGTCACATTACCTGCCTACCTTTAGTTATACACGCGGCGGTAGGACTTATGCATTGTATCGCCTTTTTTTATATCTACCTGCAGCATTCAAAAATTACGGTTTTACCGGCTATCGTCTGAGAAAAACGAGGCACTAACTTAAAAAAAAAAAAAGAGTCCATAATAGCACATTACAGTAGCCGTACGCGCACACCGGTGGTCGAGACCTTTATTTTAAATAAATAATGATAAATACGAAGCGGAAACTACACGCACGTGCGCACTTCCGTAAGATATAAAATACCGATTTCCCGGGAAAATATGATAAATTTAAAATACCAATATTGTAGGAGCATATTATTATAATACCCTCTCGCACTTCTCATATTATATTATTTATAAACACGTCCGCGTACAATAATAAGAGTGAATAACAATAAAAAGGCATAGGGATCAAATCGTAAGATATCATCTATCACTGCTGCAGAACTATAATACACCCCCTCCTTTAAGCGCGTGTACAGTCTTACACGCCCATTGTCATTGTATATCATGATATTATATTTTGCCCATTCTATAACAAAAAAATCTTATTTAAAACAGGGCTTGCTACAATAGCGTTGTCGTTGTGCACGACAAAAAAACTATTGAAATTTGTAAACTTAATTAAAACGGTAAACAAAAATAATCAAATACCACAAAACAAAATATTTAACGAAAAATATATAATAATAAATCGTTAAACTAAACATAACGCAAAACGAAATAGTTTAAACCTCCCCTCCCCCCCCATTTACTTAAAAGTTTTAATATATATTTATATTGGTTTCATAGAAATATTAATTATTCCGCGTGATTTATTTATTTTTATCATACCAATCAATCCAAGAATTTGTTATATTCCGTACCCGGGCCATTACACGCATTAGATATTATTTTTAACGCAAAAGTTGTACAATGTTTTATTTCTGAATAACGATAAACACAAACATTTTGTAACGTTTAGACTAAATAACGTAAAACGAATTTTTTTTTTCGAATGCAAGCCTTGATTTAAAATAAAAAACCGTCGTAATATTCATATAATATTGTATGGTTTGGAGCTTGTGCAACTCAACCGACTATTTGTGAACGGCGTACTTCAATTAGTTCAATTCGATAGAAGTAAAATTATATTTGTCAATATTCAATAATTTTCTTTTCTTTTTACGGCCGTATATCCCATCACTTCCCGGAACAGCTGGCTGCTTAGGGAATTGCTCAGTGAGCCAAACATTCAATAATTTAATAATATACAAATGTTACGCTCTATATAGTTGCAACAATTGTAAACTCCTCCGTAGTAAAAGATTTTAATAACCTTAACAGAATTGCCAAATTAAAAAAAAATTAAAACACGAAAATTTAAAAAATGTTCGTGAACGAGAAATACAAATTTACTTGGTAGGATAACTGACGTGGTGTAATAAAGTTTACAATATATATAAATAAAATAAGTGCTATATTTTAAATTAAATTCTCAAACTGTCTCGAAGAAAGAATTGAGTAATGACTTTGTACCGTAGTCGGATATCGGAGATGTGTGAAAAGCCGGTACACCTCCATAAAAAATTATTCGTTACTATATCCACTATCGAGACTCTTGAGTGTAAAATACTTATTTTATACATCAATTTCCAAGAACTCGATGAATAACAAATTAATGTTTATTTTAGATTTTTGTAATGTTTTTATAAACATATTATTTTAATAATTTGTTTAAAGTTTTGAACAATATAATCATGAGGTTTTCATTTAACGAATGTATATTTTTCTATGATAAACATAATAAGACGCATTATGATAAAACTGTGGCGAAGCTTACCCCTCTTCGTGCACGGTGCCATCGTAATATTATGTTACCACTTACCAGTAGGTACCACCGAATTAAAATATTTGAGTATTTTTTTTAGTTGGCGATGACTACAGACAAAAGCAGTAATCTTATACAACTCGCGGGACTGCCAAACGTGAAATAAATTGTGATATTTAAAAAAAAAAAAAAAAACTAAAATTATATTATCTAACTTATTTAAACTTTTACAAGTTGACAGTAGACATGTCTTTTTCAATTAAGTCGGCAACTTGCAAACACGGTTTCATGAAAAATAAAGACGTGACTACGTTAGCACAAGTATGTTACAAAATTCGTTTCTTCTATAAGTACTTAAATAAATAGAGCATATGGTATAAGTTTACTATATCAAATTATTTACTAAATTATGTATAAACTATTCAAATTAATATTCATATTGTGCAGCAAAATATGACCCTCCTCCTGAAAAAAAAAATTAAATATTAAATGTTAAATATCTGCCAATAGACTTAACACGCAATGAAGTTTAGAAGTTATTGAATTTATTATGAATAATATTAAATATTAATTTATAAAATATAGTCAGCAAGTGGATTTAAGAATAATAACGTAAATATTATATGCAATATATAGGTTATATAGTACCTAATAAAATTATAAATTTTAAATATTATTCGCAACATTAAATTGTATTTATGATCGATTTCGCTTTATAGTTTCTACGCACATATAACATAATGTTCTAACATACAAGCTACAAAAACGTTTTTATTTATTTTGTGAGGCGTATCTAAACTTTAATAGTGTAATATCGTTATACCTTCCCCTCCTTAATTTCCCGTGTTCAAACCATGTACCTACTATAGTTGTGAGTATCAGTTTTTTAGTGAACGATTTGTCTATTATTGTTTCTATTATTATTATAGTGTACTATATAATTTGTAACACTAAGATTTAAAAAATATTTGTTGATTTATAACTACAACAAAAAGAAAAAATTGAAGTAGTAATAATGAAGTCGTGATATCTATAAGTGACTAAATATTACAAAACTACAGTAGGTATTAGGTACTATTATATGAGCTTTACCTGCGACTATAGAAGAACAATCGATATAATAAATAATGTATACTTAATATGTACATATAGCTTTTGCAATAAATTTAATACGATTTTTGAATTAATAACATATTTAATACTGCGATTAAAAAAAATAGCTATTTTTTTAATACCATTTATTTTTTTATAATTTTATAATTAATAATTGCTATTAATTTGTATAGTTTAAATTTTAATAAAAAAATACATAACTACTCTGGTCAATTTAAATGGCTCAATTAAGCATAATACCGTTGATTATAAATACTGATTGTATATTTATAATCAATGATAATACCTACTTAATTAATCGATTGTTTTGCTTGTTGCACCAAACATGAAAACTAATTATTTTTATAATCGTCGCTAGTAATAAAAATATTGCATTTACTGTTCTAATATACTTACCCTACCCAATTGTATTTCAAATAAATTATCGAAAAAAAAATTCGAAATACAATTATATTTTTTATATTGTATTGTATATATGGTATAAAGTATGTATACATTTAGAGAATATTAATCTTATAAACATTTAATATTATAGGTATTACACATCGCACGGGCAAAATTATCAAATGATAAGTTTAAATATTAAAATCTATGATGTTTATGCTATTGCATCATAAATATTACATATGTATATATATATATATATTCATAATTAAAGAATTATATCCCAACCACAATAAGGCTAATGTATAATATTATAACTTATAAATAGGGCTGGGACTTATGCCCTATAGCTTTATAGTCCCAAATAACCTATATTCTGTATAATTATTTTAGTTATAGAAACTTCTTTGTGAACGAAAAATTACTCGGTATCGATCTATTCCGTTATAAGGAGGTTTTACTGTGTATATAGAATATCATCAAATGAAAAATAACACAAAACAAAATAATTTAATATCCATTTACTTAAAAGTTATAATATTAGTTTCGTAAAAATATTAATTATTCCGCGTGATTTATTTATTTTTATCATACCAATCAATCCCAAGAATTTGTTATATTCCGTATGCAAGCCATTCCCCCCCCCCACATTAGATATTAATGTTTTACGATAAAACGATAAACGCCAAATTTGTAGAACGTTTAGATTGTAAATAACGTATAAGGAAATTTTTTTTTCAAATGCAAGCTCTACGTATAATAATAATAATTATTATAAATTAACTAATACCGTTACACTAAATTATACATTATTCGAATACGAAATATATGTATACCTCTAGAGGTGCCTACCAACATCCACGTACACGTAAATATGGACAATATATTATTATTATTATTATTATATTATATATTGTATACCCACACGTACATTAAGTACACGGATTTAATTATTTGTATTTACGTGAAACTCAGTATCCTCGGGATACCGATTGGATTCCCGGTAGGCCAATCAATGCGTAATATGGTACTTGGACCGATCGGATTTAGCGTATTAGAATACCTATTTACTTTTTGATCAATTTATTTTGACTATATACAACGATTGTTAGGTACTTCCTGCCCGTTATAAGTCATTATTATAACGGTTAATTTGAAATATTATTAATACTGCAAGTATTTTTATAATAATAACATTTTTTCGAATAATAAATGAAATTAGCTGACGAGTATTATATATAACTGTAGGGTTCGGGACATGTAGCATTTGCATATTATATTCTTTAATAATTACTGTAGAATAATCTAAGTAAGGTATATACATTTGTTTTAAAACACAACGGATTGAAATACAAAAATTTTAATTGCATATTTTGCCGATTTTTATGGCATATTTACGCATTTTTATGTTTTATGTTAAGTAAATTTATTTTATAGGTGAACATTATTTCTATTTACGGGCATGCGTCGGTTAATATACCTACATTATCATAGAACGAGTCATCGCATCATCGGACAGGGCAACTAGGGAAATATCTAATTGTTTCTGCGTATAGTTCTGTTTATTTGTAAATGAATGCTGTCGTTTATCGTAAATCGTTTTGAGTAAGTAAAAGGAAAAATAAGTATTCACTTTGTTTTCGTGTCCCGTGGTTTTTATACATCGTTATTCTTGTAGCTCTCATAATTTTAAATATTATGCTGAAAAAAACGATCAATATGCCTATTAAACAATATATTTATATATATATATATATATATATATATATATATGTATAGGTAACCGAGTTTGAAAACAATGTTTTTTCAAGTGATGGAATTGAATTTTAATAGCTATTAAAAAAAAAATTCAGCTGCATATTTTGGTATATTTAAGTGCATATTCCCTACAATTTGTGTACAATAAATCCTGAACCCTAACAATAAGGAAGGTAGGTAACTAACTGCGATTTACAGCCGCACTACACAAATCATTGTAATATATAATATTAAATTTAAAAAAAACACACGACGGAATAATATACTATTTATTAATAAAGCTGATGTAATTTATTGAGTATAATATATTGTCATAGGTTTAATTTAACTTTTTTTTGTTGTTGAAAAGTTACACAGAGTATATAGGAGATACTTACATAGAGTAAACTCGAAATATTGGCGGGTAGTGTACAGCGTTTTATTACCAATGAAATGAATGCACTAAATTATTTATGGGGGAGCATCTGCAGCAGTGTAACAAGGGCAAAGTATAAAAGGATCACGACACACGGGATGCCACAGCTCCCCCGCGTCCAGGCCTGCATTAGGTACTTATAGACAGTTTGCTCGTGGGACATAATTTGGTCAATTTTCTAACCGGATATTTCCAACCACTAAGTAGGTAGGCACTACCTGCGCCTGGAGTTTGGACACGCCGACAACCGAGACTACCTATTGCAGGTTAGGACTTTAATATAATCCGTGAAATAATTTTTTGTGTAAGAAATAGCGGGAACTCCAGTCACCTGATTAATTATAAAAGTAATTATCCGTGTATCTGTGTATATATTATACAATTTTTAAATATTCACAATAAATATTGCTACATAAAAAAAATAGAATAGCATTTGTCAATACAACTATACCTACCTTGGTATACGATTATCCGGTGCATATAAGTTGCCTCCCATCCTATTCGTAAATAAAAAGGTTAATATTTGTATACTAGTTGCCTCAGATAATCATCTAATTTGAGACGGTAGAATAAGATTAAGAACGGCATTTTTAGATAATACGATTGAAAACGCTTTTTTTCCAACGTTACCAAATTCAATAATTGTTATTGAACGATACTTTGAGCAAATCTAGAAAAAAAAATCCCTGAAACAAAAATACCCAAAGCTTCTAAAATTTAGATTTAACATTTAGCAATTTAGCATTTTTGACAGCTGTGCCTAAACAACATATGCAAGCGAACTGATTAACTTTTTTTATAACAAAACAATTGACTAAGATATTATAATTGTTATTATAATCTTATATTTTTTTATTTGCATTATTATTATTTATTATTTTTAACAGCTGTATCCAACAACTCTCGTAAGCTAGCGTTAACATTGTTTTAAATTGACTAAAAATATTAGTATTATTATTTAGAATCTAAAGTTAGAAAAATTAATTATTCAATAGCCGATATAAACGCCATATACTTTTAAAGGGTTTTCAAATCCATTTACTCATATCTATATAAAATATTGTGATTTTATTTTGATACCTAATTTGACAATATTTTTTTGAAAAATCTGCAGTTATTCAAAATGTATACAGAAATATTGCTAAAACGTATTCAAAATTGTTTGTGAAGCTGTCGCTTTGTTTTTTTTTTTTGAAATTGTATCATATTATAATATGACTATACAAAAAGTGCTAAAAAAATAGGTTGGTACGATATTTTGCCCTGGTATATTTTTTTCCTAAATAAATGCAGATATGGCCCTTAACTATTAAATTAACTAATTATAAAAACTATAAACACAAATTCTTGAAACGAGCTTGACTTCTATATAGGTACGTATTTAAGCGTTCAAGCTAACTAAATTCAAATTAGTTTTTCCCACATATCTGAACTATTTAAGTTATTTCATTGTCGTATAAAATTATACACGCTCAGTATAATAAACTCGACATGCTATTGTGCTATAGCTATACAATTATGTAAATTAATAGTAATTTTACTGAAAAAATGATTACGTCTCATGTCTAAGTTGTCCACTAAAGAAAAAACAATAAATTATCATTATCACGGATAATATATGGTTTATACGTTTTATAACATTGAATGAATGTTAAATGAATGCAAACATGAAAATAAAACGTGTACCTATTTTCGCATTTTAATTTTTATATTATTATGACATTTGTGACTACTTTATGTAAAAAATACAAAACAAAAGAATTCGTTTTCAAAAATTTTTAAATTAAAAATGTTTTTATTTGTATGATCTATGAAGTACAGATATTTTTTTGTAAGTTCTTATTTTATAAACAATTCCAGACATGCGGGAAATTAATAACATATATAATATATTATATTGTTCAATAATGAGTTATATTTATGTGAGAAATGGTACAAAATTAAATATTTGTTCATCGTTCATAAGGGATTGAAAAAAACCATAACCAGTTAATTAATTGAAAAAAAAATAACCGCTCTGTTGTTTCTTCGGTTTTAAGTGTATTTCGTCATTGATTAAGTGCTGTAACGTAATGGATGTGTTAAATTTGAATTCAATGATGTGTCATTGATATTTTATAAATCAATATTTAAAGTAAATTAATTGTTAAATAAATAAGTTATTTATTTTTCATTGGTAATACCTACGGTAGGTTGAACTTATGTTTGTCAAATATATCACATAAATTATATACCTAGTAAGTAGTAAATATAATATAGTTTCGTGTCCTACGATTAATATATTTTTAAGTAACAACAAAAAACTAAATTTGTTATTTTTCGTTTAAATATCCAA
Organism: Pentalonia nigronervosa; assembly: GCA_014851325.1. Taxonomy (NCBI): domain Eukaryota; kingdom Metazoa; phylum Arthropoda; class Insecta; order Hemiptera; family Aphididae; genus Pentalonia; species Pentalonia nigronervosa. The sequence goes on from JACXSJ010001547.1 coordinate 43,135, forward strand.
TTTCGTTAAACATGTCAAATCATCAAATGTAAAATGTATTTTTGATATTTTTAAATTTCTATAAGTACAACTTGTGAGGAACCTTGTATTAAATTGTTGAGCTTTTTTACCAAGCGATATTTTTTCATCAACATTTATAGAAAAATAAAGACGGAAAATTATAAAGAAAACTGATAGAAAACTTTATTGAAAATCGTGTATTACTATTCGATTTTCAATGCAGTGTCTATCAGCTTTTCGGCTTCGTCAAGTCCTGATCCGGGGCCTTGTATCAACAATTTTGCTTCGCGGTAGTCGAGCTTGGCTAATGGAGTACTTGCAAATCGGCGAATAATTTTCCAGAAATTGTACTGTGTTATTTCCACTAAAAACCTATTCAATATTTTTCAAAAATGTATATCCTTGGCCGTTTTGTTGAAGTCGTTATATTTTTGTTTTTACTAATTCTACTTTTTATTTTGGTATCTGCTTAAATCGAGTAAAAGTATTTTCGATAATATTTATCAAATATAAATAAATTATAATAATAATTTAAGTGCTAATATATTTTTTTTTTTTTGATTTATTGGTTTCACTATTAATAACAACTAACCAAAAACCTTGTTTTCAATTTTCAATTCTTAGCTAAAAAACTGAACATTTCATACATTTTTAACTTCAAAATAATTTGCAAACCATCGAAATTAAGATGAATTTTTACCAAAATTTGAATGCTTATAAAAAAAAATTGTGCCTATGTATTTTTAATATTTTTTAACTACTTTTATAACAACTTATGTGGGACCTTTTATTCAATTTTCAAGCTTTTTGACCCAACAAAAATTTTTATCGATATTTATAGAAAAAAAAACAAAAACAAAATCAAAAATTTCTCATGCCTATAAATAGCTTAAAAGTGTTAAAATATTTTTAAAATGTAATGTCGTATAGAAATGGATAATCCCAACATTATGAGAAAATTTCAAGTATCTCAAGTTATTCGTATTGAATTACAACAAAACAAAGAAATCATCCCCTAAGAAATCGGTAGTTTCATTCATAAAAAATTAGTTTGACTTTCCGATAAACTTTTTTTTTGTGAAAGGTAGAAAAATTTATGGAAAATCTTGTGCTGAATTTTCAAATCATTAAATTTAAACAGAAAAATCTTTATGAATTTCTTAATCAAAAAAAAAATGCAAATTTTCGTAATTTTTACGTATTTTTGTCGAAATTTTAACTTTAGACTCTTATAAAAAATTATTGTGGATTTACGCTCAACTTTTTTTATATTTTCACTTACAACAAGTTATAAAGAATCTTTTATTTTTATTAAATTTGTAGGTGTATAGATCGATAAAAAGCATTTTTATCCACAATATTAAAAAAAAAATAATCTGAAAATATATTAAGCCTATAAATAGCTCAAAAAGAGTCAAAATATATTGAAAATTTTAAAATGTATGGAAAATGATTACATAAACATTTGGTGAATATTTTATGTATCTATAATCATTTTTTTTTTTTTTTTGATTTACTCCAAAAAAACATAATTGATTTTGTCAAAAACCAGTTTTGCGTAAAAATTCCCATTTTTCCTTAATTTTTTTTGTTTATAAAATCTATTGGGGGTTTTCGAAAATGACCTTTCAAAAGTACCAACTAGATTCACTTTCCCACCAAAAAAATACTGATGAAGAAAATTGAAGTATTATTTCGACAACTTTTCGTGTATACAAACAGAAAAAAAATATAGACATTATTGTAAAATCAATACATTCCTAGCTTCGCTGATAATCTAAAATATAATTTTACTTGTTCAGTGGGGACAATGTGATATTCGAAGAAATAAATCAATCAATTGAAAAACCGCAAGAAAACAAAATTACATTATTGGATCCAGATTTGAAATTTTAACAAAGAACTTTCATTGCTTCCCCTCCTTTACACACACACACGCACGCACACACATCAAACATTTCGATTGTACCATAAACAGATTTTCACATAAAACGTGACGTGCCCAAGGTCAAACTATTGGAACAATTAAATTCTGCAATAAACAATAGAAATATTGATATTTTATAGTTAACTTCAACCGAAGTGCGATTTTTCGATAAGTCACGTATCATGGATGTGTCATATGAGATCTAATACTTTTGGAGTAGCAGTAGTTATTACAATCTATGGTTTGAACTGACAAATAATTCTAAACATAGTTAAACAATGGTATTTGTTTGCTGATAAACGATAGTGGTTGTTATTCTATTTTATTACTGCTGTTTTTAGAACGTTCGTTCCTATATTTGTTCAATTTATATAATATACATAACATATATGTATAACAGAGTACAAACTGTTCTCAATTGTCAATTTTTAAATGCGATAAACGAAATTGTTCTAACGTTATTCATCCTAAAACTGTTTTTTAATAGATCAAAATAATCAAAAAATATCATAAAACCTATACCTTCGATAATCGCTCTGATTGAAAATTAAACTACATTACATCGACTAGATAAGTTTAAAATATTAATTGTACAAGGCAACATTGTGTTTTTGTGGCGTTAATCAACCCCCAGTTAACCCTAATATCATTAATTATACACAGATTAGGTAGGTCAAATAGTTTGGCCGTTGAAAATTAAAATTATCATTTCGTCTTTTGTAAAAATAAAAATTACATCCGAAATATCTAACCTCCGAGGTGTGTTGACACAACACAAAACCCACTCTTAATAATTAGTGTGCATTTTCGTGTTTCACTTTACGTACACAGCGTAACGCGTTTCACGTTTCGGTCGCACCGATTTGTGGTCATTCTATCCAATGCAACATTAGGTCACAAGTAGGTCGGGTTTAGGTTGCTACCTACTGTGAAGAACCTAATCAGGACAGAATTATGAACAACTAAAGAGCGATGTATCCGCATCGGCTCTTTTTTGTCCGCTTCGGCTCCACCTTTCACTTGAAGGTAGCCGTATTGACTCCAAATATAGCCTCCAACCCGATGCCAGTAGTATGGCCATATATCGGCTCCCAATCAACAACAAATTACTTTTGATTTACAGGGTAAGGTATGGATACAGTGAGAGAAAATTCTCTATAGGCATGGTTAAAAATGTTTAAATAAATAAATCTAAAAAAATTGAACTGAATGAATACTAAAAAACTTGTGGTTTGAGCTTAAGAAAACTTTTTTTACAAACTTTGCTTTGATAAATTTTCCTTGTTTAAATTAATCAACTACTGTCTGAATAACATTGCAAATGTTTTGCTGGTTTTTAATTTTTTTTCCTAATATTCTTGCTGCGGAACTTTATACATTACATGTCAGCCTGTATCTGCTCTAAAATTTTTATGAAATTGAAAATGTTAGGACGAGTAGTTGTAAACTCGGCTTTAAATTTTGCATAAATGCATATGGCCACTTAACCCATGGCAAGGATCCGGAGCCGAGAAAGACTCATTACTGTTCAGCTCAAGCCGATACGGTATCATAAGAGTTAAAAGTACTATATATACTATGTAGGCGTAAACCAGAGTAGAGGAGATAAAGACCCTCAGGGAATGTATTTGTTGTTACTACATATTATGTAAGGAGAGGCAAAGGGGATACGAGCCCAGAACCTTCCATATAAATTTGTATGGTTTTTCAATAAATGATAGAGAAGTCGGGAAAGTAGTAATGCCTCTTGATGGTTCCCGCGACATTGTCGATATTTGAAAAAAAATAATAAAAAGGTACCTAACCTTAACTGTACGTACAAGTGTAGCACAGACAAAACGAGATATCTATCGTGTAAGTCAAAATAATTGCTTAACCATTACTATAGGGTGGCGTCGTAATTTTGAGTACGTCTAACTAATTATCATCGGAAATCAAACTAATAATGTTGTGATAAAACAAAAAAACTGTGTGAACACAAACAAGTTTAGAACGTTTTGGGTAAAAAACTGTATGTACGTGTCAAATTACAAATATCAATATTTAATAACTCCGGTAATATTTTTTTTTTATTTTCGTCATTTTCGTAAGATCAGGATCGTTGCAACTAATGAAATCATTAAAATTTCAATTTACTGATATAGATATTATTTAGAAATATAAATATATGCTATGTATACCTATGTAAATATTATTTTAAAATGTCGTTATAAGGCATACATAAGTACTTATGTGTCATAAAACTGTAAAATATTCATAAACCATTTTTTTATACAGAATGCACCCCATTGCGTTTACCAAAATATAATTAAAAACGTAACTCATAAAAAGTAGACGATTTCAAAAAACTGGATAATTATTATTATTTAGTTCAAATTATTCTGTAAACTAAATTTTATATTTAATAGAAAACATTATATTTTATTATCACAAATACTCGTAAATTAAAATAATAAGCAAAACTAACTTAGATATTATTTTTTTTGAGGTCGGTTAAAGTCTAGGCTACTCAAGAAAAATCTTAGACTACACCGCTGCAGATGATATGAGTACTATATTTATTTATAATTTCTTCCCCAACCTACACACGTCTCTTTTGCGAAAAAAGCCAACAAGCTGTTTGTAGTTTTAAAAATTGATAATGAGCATAAAAATTTGTAAGATTTGGTAATTAAATTCAAATAAAAATGTAAGTGGAAACTAAGTTTCGACCGTGATGTTTTAACTATATAGGCCGGTCAAAATTTATAAAATAAACTTCTATAATGAAAAGTATCCATTAAAATTTTTCGATTTTTCAATTACGTTTTAGCAATTTCATATTGTAATTTAATTTATTCGAACACTCTAAAAAAATATAAAATGACGCCACTGAGGTAGGTACCATAATTATTATTTAGCTCCTCCTGCACGTCTTTTTTACCATAAAATTAGACAATTTTTGCCTCAGATACGTATAAAGTTATGTAAAATGGGAATTGTATCAAAATAAAATTCAAGTGGAAATTAGCTTACGATTGAAGCGATTTGTTTTTTTGTTGTTCAACTAGGTATACGAGCTGGTAAAATCTTTTACTCCCTTCTATTATGAACTGAAATAACCTAACCTGGTCTGTATGTTGACTTTTTTACGATATTTCAATTTCAAAGCAACATATTGAGACTCCGTCAAACCTGAAAAATATCCAAGCTTTTTAGTCTATAATCCTATATGCCTCCGTCAAATCGTCTCTGTTCCGCGGTACATCAAAAACGCCAATCTTTACAACGACCTAAAATCCCAACACTTTCTCATTTGACTAAATTTCACTTCCTCTCATTCCACTCAAAACTAATTCACCATACTAATCCACTAATAAATTAACTGTCTTCTCGTGCAATTCCTGACAACCCCCAAAAAATATTAAAACGGTCTTGGCCTATGGAGTCTTGCTTATTTGATCTGTCGGGCGGTACTACTGTGTACCTTCCCATTCTGTTGTCCCCAGTTATTTTAATCTATAAAAAAAATACCTACTGTACGATAAATTTATAGATCATAATTATTATTCTTTTAATAAAATTAAAATAAAACGAAAAAGCAAGATATTATGAGCATTATTTTTAAACTTTAATACTTTACTTATACCTACGTATTCGTAACTTGCGTAAAAATATTGAAATATCATAAAAAGGCCAACGCATAATCACAAATCGTGGGCTTAACTTTAAGTTTGATAATAGGTCAATAATATTCACTAAACCTAGTTCACATGGTTGGTTATGCTGAATGCAAACTGTCTATATAGAGTGTGTAGTTCAGAGAGAGAAAACAAATTGTACGCTGGCATAATTTTAACGAAGACTGAAAAATAAAAGTTATTTTTTAGTTGTGTAACTATACATATGAGTATGACAAAATAATGTAGATGCGTTTAACAAGAATTTAACATGCACAAAAATGTATAATTAAGCTTAATATTTTACTTATGTACACCTTATAATATTATGTTCTTATATAAGTTATGTAATATTCTCGTGTCTGATCGTAACAAAATGGTAATAAAAAAAATTAAACTTTTTGTTTAAAACTATATTATTATTAATAACTTTAGAATATGTTAACGGTTTAAAAGGTTCTTTATGTGAATTATAATTTAATTAAAGTATACTAATTACTTTATCATCAAGTTTTTGATGCTCTATGGAAACTTGACTACTGTGAACTCGAAATTAATATACATTATTATTAACAGTTATTTAAAACTTTTATTATTATTTTTTTTTTCATTAAATAATAATACAATTTATTACATATAATATAAATAACTACTATAAATAAATATAATAAGATATATATTATATACATTTTAAACCGTTATTAAGTTTTATAAAAAAAAAGTGCGTTATGTAAATACAAGTAAATATTTAAAAAAGGTATGACTTTTAACATAATTTTCTTTGAACCATATTTTTTGCAATTTAATAATAATCATAATTAACAAGCCTACACGTGGAACTTTATTAAATGATCACAAGTTAGTACATTTAATTTTTTTTTTTTTTAAGTAATGTGAAAATAGCGTAAAATACTTCGCAGTGACTTTGTGAATGTTATGCTATACAAATATCAAAATCCATATAGACATATATATTATATTCAGGAGTGTATGTCACTTTTGTTTTGTTTCACTCCATAAATATCCGCCTAAAGTATAAAGTTTGATAGTTCAAAGTTCTAAGATTTTTGCTTTCTGTTTAGCAAGAATTGTTTTAATGAGTTAAATACCTATTGTGGCATTGTGTATCTATAGGACGTGTATTCATGTATAAGACACTAACCTCGTAGAATGTTCTATTGTAATAAAATAATGGTTATGAAAATAAAGTGTATCCAGATCTGTGAGCTTGGGAATTTACTTGTAAAATTGGATACCTGAGCCGCACCTATCTATAATAATTATTATTATAAAAGTAGCTTGATTTTATTCACCACACTATCAAGGACAGAGTTTGGGTTTAGACTTATTATTTTAAGCCAACCTATGTTTATCACTTACCAAATTATAGTAAAACAACTAATAAGTAAAATATTTTTGGTGTTTATAAACGGTAAAATGACACTATTGATATATCACCAAAAATTCCAATTTAATTTTGAGGGGAGGACTTGAGTTACGCATAATATTGATTAAGAGAAACATGAACCGTAGACTCACCCCCTCTACACATACACACTTTTTTTGTTATTGATATACAAATACAAATTATTATTTACATGAAGTGTGTATTTTATATATTTTATTAAGCAAATGAAGTAAAATGTACGGCCAACAAACATGCATAATATCTGAGGCAAATATATATAACACGGTTAAAAAGGTAAATGTAGCTTTGCTATTCCTAATATTTTTCCTCTACTGAGAAAATCTACAAATCATAAATATGTTTTTTATAAAGTCGAATATCAAGAATACATATTTATTTTAAAACAAAATATAATAAATAATAATAAGTAATTAAATGTAAATAAGTAACCGTGGTAACGAATATTTTACGAAAATGATTGGCATCGCAGAAAAAAATAATTGTATCCAGCCCAAAAACATATTTATATTAAAACAACAACAATATTCTAATCGTCCGCGTTTGTATCGCCTGTTATCAGTAACAAGTGCACCTCGAAAACGAAATGTTAAAATATAATTTCAAAATTGTGAAAAAAGCCTCCCCTTTTGTTTTATCGAACGCTAATATGGAGAAAAACTTAAATCTATTGATTGTTTTAATCATACTCGAAAGCTTAATATTATCCATTGAATAGTATAAACTACATATACAGATTGACACGATTTTCCATAACGAACTAAATTTTAGTTGAGTTAGGAGTTAGAGTGTTATCGGATAATTTACAAATTCATTATAATAATATACACTGCTAAAGTCATCTATGCATTACCTATAGACATAAGTCATATACCGCACAACCATTTATTTATTTCTGTATAGGTAACAGAATTACAATTAGGAAACAAATTAAATCGTACGCTTCGTCAAGGAGTGATTTTGATGGTTGTAGTTGGTATAAGAGGGAAAGTGATGGACAAAGGTTAAACTTTTATATTTCCAATTAGGGATAGAAACGATATTTTTAACCCCGCGAAAAGGGTGGAAGACTAATATACCTTTAAACGACTTCTTAATGACTTTCCAATAGTGTTAAATATGTTCAATGAAACAAAAGCACAAACAAAACTTCGTTAGTTATACTCGCATTGACTCGAAACGTTTTTCTTAAGTTTGAAACGTTCTGGAAAACTCTTAACTGGATTCTAAAATATATTGTGAGATTATTTGTTTTTCATACAATTCAAATTAAATTTAAAATAAAAATAAAAAAAAAAAAGTGATAAAATAATAAAAGATTGTGGTGGTTGTTAATTACATTTTTAGAAAATATAAACGAACTCTTTTATCGGATTAAAATAATAAATTACTAGGTGATTTAAAAAAGTACAAAGTAAAATTAAATTAAATTAAACGTAAATATAACATTATTATAGATAATACTCGCTATTATCGAAGTTGACACATTCTAAATTAACCGGAAAAAATAGCGTTTAATAGAACTAATTGAGGTTTTTATTTTTTATTAAAATAAGAGCAATTTATTTACCGTTCTGTATTCATATAATAGGTATTATAACAATATAACCAAAATATTTAACGTACAATAGTAGGATGTGGTGGAGGCGTGATAGAAGGGAGCGGTCTGCAATGACTAGTCTTCAATATAAGATTCGAACTCAAGGTTTTTGTTTAATTATTTTTAATAGAAGTTACGCTCAATGATTTAATGGATAAAATATGTCCTACGTCAGATTTCGTGTAATGTTATTATAATTCGTACCTATACGATGTCCCTATAATAATAAATAATAACGTCTCAGTCCGCAATCAGTCAGGTTAGTAGAGCAGTCAACGGCATATTTACAAGAGGGGGGGATTTGAAATAATAAATCCTCCCTTTGTAGTGCGATTTTTTTTAATGAAAATTTAAAAAAAAGTTGTTTGAAATTTACAGTAGTTTTTTATAAACATCGAAAGTTATAGAATTAAAAATACGCTAAAATCAAGAAAATTTACAATTTTTTTTTTAATTCAAAAATGTATAAAAAAAAATATTTTTAAACCTGAGATTTGAAAATTCAACACAAGTTTCTCCATAAGTTTTTCTACCTTTCACTGTAACAAAAAAGTTTACCAGAAGTCAAACTATTTCTTTATGAGAGTTTTGAAATTAAGCATTGTCTATTGCGATTTCTTTATTCTGTTGTAATTCAAAAACTAATAACCGTATAATAGGTACTTGAAATTTTCACAGAATGTTGAAATTATCATTTTCTATAAACCATAGAATTTTAAAAATATTTTGATTCTTTTTAAGCTAATTGTTGGCATAAAGGAATTTTTGATCTTTTAAAATTTTGTTCCTAAAAATAATATTTAACTTGAATTGATTCTATTTAACAATTTTTTACGATTTTAGATCTTATCAAAAATAATGATGAACTATTGTGTTGGTTGGTATTCAATGTAGAAAATCGAGTACGTTAAACATTTATACAGTATTTAGTAGGAAAATATTGAGACCTCAAATGGGTAGGGGGGAGCGGGTGGATACACTTTTACGCATAAGATTCAACATCAAATTCCCTCTCTTAAATAATTCTTAAATACGCCGCTGTTATAATGGTTGTATTGAAACACAGATAGGTAGCACAAGAAAATGAAGAATAATCACTACAATAGAATTACAAGGTTTTAAATCTTTATTTGAAGTATTAAAATAATGATGATATTTCATGTTAAATTCGATATTATAATATGTACATAACGAACTTAAAACGATATTTCAAATAATAAAAATGTATAAAACCAGATCTTACTGGACATAGTATAGTGTATGTATCTATTTTATATATTACTTTACAGCTGAATAACCCGGAGTCGTTCGCGTGTTAAATAATCAATTCGTATATACATTTTTTTTTTTATTGTAATCAAACTATTTAAAGCTTAGCCATGTAATATATGATAATTTTTATAAATTATTTAACAGGATACGCTAAAAAATCATAACCTTTAAATACAATAACCCACTCACCCCCATCAGACAAAAAAATAAAAAATCGGAAGGCGTGGTAAAACACGGAGGAAAGTATTTAAAAGAACTCTGTGAAAAAAAATTGTAAAAATGTTGAATAGTGTTCTCAGAAAATTGGAATATAAAAAAAGTCTATTATTTTATATATATATATAAAGATCTAAGAGTTGGAATTAAAATATATAATTAACATTTCAAATTTTAAAAGACGTGCAGTTTATACTTCGATTTGTTTGTTTTATTGTTTCAGATCTAATGTTATTATTATAGACTTTTAGTACAAATATTTGAATTTATACCAAATACAAAATTAGTATTTTTTCATATATGCAAAGAATAAGTTAATTTAAAAAAATCATGCGAGTTGTCGTACCACGTGTTTGTCCTATAAATTGTATATATTATATTTAATTAAGATTTAAGAACCATAAAAGCTTAAGTCTAAAACTTAATTACTGTACAAAAAAATATATTGTTATTATATTTTTATCGATTACTTTTCAAACGTTAAATATTAATTCCATCAAATATTATTAGATGCAATTTTTAATATTATTTAGAATGTCTAATCAATAATAAAAATAACAACATGTGATACGTTAATTTGTCATTTCCGCCGTCAATCGTTACCTCATTTTTTTTTTTATATATATTTTTTTCAATCTACCATTTAACAGTTCAATCCAACCATTATAATATATAAAATACATCAAAATTCGATTAACACGCGCATTTTGTCCGATAAAAGTTAGACCCTATCCACCCGATCCACAATAACAACGAAGAATGGTTTTCCACACACAAAAGAAAGGATCCTTAGCTCTTACGAAGAATTAAGGGCAAATAGATAAACTTTTCATTGGTTCGAATAGTATATATTTATCCCAACTGAAACCTCTTAATCTCGCCAGTTTATTTTTCATCAGCCGAGAACTCGACACTCAAAACACCTTATAAACTATCTGCAAGTATGAAGGGAGACTTGTTTTTAAAGCGGAAATCGATTGGGAAACGATAATGGCAAGAATTTAAACGATTCACACAATATACGTATATATAAAAGGTACACCGTTGATGAAGAACGAGAATTCCTAACCACCCGTAACAACATAGATTTAATGGGATATTAAAGAGATGTTATCTAATAGAATTCAATAGAAACCATATTATTAGGTATTATACAACGTTATATATGAAAAAAGCTTAAGAAATTACGACGATCCAAAAATTTGCGGAAAATATAATTAAAACTTTAGAAAAAAATATCTTTTTTGTTGAAAATTGCGATTTATTAATATATTGCACAATATTAGTATTAGTCTTTAAGCTTTAATATAATATTTTGTTTAAATTAAACATCAACGGCCCTCATATAATTGAGTCTTTTTTTGACAAATGAAATTATTATATAACTACTCAAATGCTTTTAGTATCGATACAAATATTTAAGTTCGAAAATATTATAATGATTTGAATTTTTTTATATATATTTTTGATAAATAATAATATATATATATGATTATACGTATTTGTTTTTTTACTTATTTACAGGGCGCGGATTTTAAAGCATAATAAATAAAAAAAGCTTACAACTGCTCGGAGAAAAAACAAAAAAGAGACATATTTATTTAAAAAAATCAAAGAATAAGTATGACTAAAAATTAACTTAAATTATAAAATTAAATACATTTTTTTATGTTTTCACTTTAAGTATTTCGCGTAAAAAATTACAATCACAAAATTAAGTTTTAAATTATTTTTATTTGTGCAATGGTAAACGTTAATGGCTTATGTTGGTAGATAACATTATGGTTGACAATATTTTCGAAGTAAAGTAATAATATATCATTTATGAAATTGTTATCAGATAACAATAATAATACCGTAATCCTAGTTTTTTTTATTATTATAACACATACTAAACTTAATAAAATGTCAAAACAGAAATAATTATCAAAAAAGCATTTTACATTAATAAAAAAACTGAAAAACGCAACAAAAAATTGATCTATTTAGAATCAGAATTAAAAAAAATATATATTTTTATCTCATAACATAGAAAAAAGAAGCATATGCTTTAAAATCTGATCCCTACTTATTTATGATATTGCTGTATTGTAATATATACCATGTACAATACGTCAAGTCGTAACGATTATTAGAAATTAATAATTATACAATTTGCTATAAAATACTAATTAATACGAGTAAATAATAATATAATAATACTATATATTACAATTTTATTCATTGATATTAAGCTTGAAAATTGAGATGATGATAATAATAAATTGAGTTATACTGAGTATACGAGTACATATACTCGTATGTCAGGCTTAAGGTATATAATTAAATAACGAAATAGTGAGGATGACTATGGTTTGATAACGGCGTTGAAGAGCTGGACCGGGTAAATAATATTATGTAACATATTGAACGAAGAGAACCCAATTATTTCAATATTGGCTGTTGAGTTATGAAAGTATACGTTTTGATCAATTTTATAGGTATCAATAATGCGGCGAACTTCTCGAATTCAAAAGTCTTCACGTATAAGTTTCGTTTCTCACGAAGTTACCAACCAGGGTATAGAAATATATGACCATCTGAACGCAGACACGTATACGGGAGGGAGTGGGTCGGGGGGATTCAGACCGCCACCACAGCAAAAATTTTGTGAAAGTCGGAAATCGGATACGACACGTTTTACTTACCGATGCGATATAAAATACAATTATTTTTAACGAAATATAATTTTATTTTCATTATTCGTCGATAACTACGACAACGGTTTATCTGGAGTAGTGTCGTCTACGAGGTTTCTACGCGATTACCATAAATTACGGTTTTTAAGTTGTTCGGATACCTAGGCACTTAAGGTACCTAGTAAAGATAATATTATAGTGTCACATTACCCAAGTTACCATAACGTACAGAAAGTCGAAAACATTCGTTTAGTCTGTGTTCGATGTTCGATTGTGTGCATCGTCGTAACATATTGCACTTACGGCAATGCGGTAAGGTTTGTTGTTAAATCATTTTACTCGTCTGATTCAATACACTCTCTATTCGGAATAAGTCTGGAAAAATGTACGGCAAATACGCGTCCGGTTTCGCGCAGTTATGTCAACGTGATACATGCCATATCGCGAGCGCTGTTGTCCAGTTGTATACAGCCCGACTGTATTTTCCTCGTCGCTCCGCGTACGTACGACCTGTTAACGACTCCGTGTACGCACTGCGTTCGGCGTTTTTTATTTGTGTGTTGAATTACTTATTTTTTTTTTTTTTTTTTTTTTGAATTTTATTTTATCAACACGAGTGATAACGATGAACTGGCTAACCAATCGCCGTTAAAAAAATAAATAAATAAATAAAACCGTAAAGGTTTCCGCAGCTGTTGGAACCACGGTATACACGGTGGTGAGCTCCGGTCGCGACCGATCACGACGAGTGCCGATAACTGTAGCCAATGACAGCGGACCAGCATGCGCGTTTTTTTCCAGACTTATTCTGAATAGGGCGTAGTGAATCGAATTATATTATATAGTCCACTAAACGTGTACCGAAATTAAGATCGAGATTAACATCGAAGAAGTTATAAATAGATTTGCTGGATTACCGAGAAAGTGGGATATCGTCCTTTGATATTATATTAAGTTCTACATAAAATAATGCCTAACCTAACCCTTATAATTAAATTTGGACTATTTTTAGATTTTGAGTAGAGCAAAGGATGTATTGATTTTACAACGATGTGTTTTTTTCTTTTTTTGTATCTGTCATCACATTTTAGGGCAGTAAAAGTGCTAAAGGCACTAAATATTTATACAGGCATTTTCTATGCGGCATAAAATTTAAAATATATTTTGACTCCTTTTAATCTATTTATAGGCATACAACATTTTCGGTAAATTTTTATTTTTTTTTTTTATTATTTTTATTATTGTCGATAAGAAATTTTTGGCTTGATCATAACACTTGAACATTTAAAACAAATTTTCTCATAACTTTTTGTAAGTGAAAATTAAAAAAAAAGTTGATCATAAATTCATAATAGTTTTTATAAGCTTCTAAAGTTAGAATTTCGACAAAAAACATCAAAATCATGAAAATTAAAGGTTTTTTTAATTTAAAAATTCATAAAAAAAATTTCTGTTTAAATCTAAAATTTGAAAATTTAATACAAGATTTTCCATAAGTTTTTTTACTTTTTACAAAAAAAAGCTTATTGGAAAGTCAAACAAAATTTTTATGAGCGTTTGAAATTAGGAGTTTCACATTAATTAGTCGTATGAAATTGATCGTGCTAAAATTGGTCGTTTGGTAAATTTGTCGTGGTATATTATCATTGCGAGACGTGAAAACTAGTTTGAGAACGTTATGAACTGAAATTAGATTTATCGCGATTATTTGACTACTTTGAAGAAACGTGTGTTAGTCGATATAAAATGTTTATAGGCTTAATATAAATATTAATTTTATCATTTATTAATTTTCTGATTGACAAATCCCATAAAATTAAGCACTAGTTTAAGTGTTTAAGCATCCAACAAAATATTTTAAAATCGATTTATTATAATACATATAGCGCTCTTTAACATTATTATAACTTAATGATTTATTCAAATTAGTTCATCATTCTATTACTTAAAAACCTAAAGAAACTTATTCCAGATTAAATATACAGATTAACCGAAGAAATATAATAGTATTTTTATTTAATTTTTTTGTTTTACTACCACCCTGTATTTCATTAACGTTTTCAATTTTTTATTATAACAATTATTTACTAGTAACAAAATTAAATTTGTGATCAATTAAATATCTATAGATAGGTTGATGATCTCAATATAAAACGTATATTAGTAGGTAATTTAAAAATTATAGTTAATGTTTACTAACGAACTTTACTATCAATGTTATACGCTTATATTTTTTTTTATAATAGGTATATTATAATTATGGAACAGATTTAAATACTTTAAAAAACAAGAAAAATGCTCTTAAAATTAATTTTAACATTGACAAAATGTGTTAAACATATAATATTATTTAAATATTTCAGTTAAAAATATTCCATTGTATATTCCAACACTAACGTGGGTCGGTGTCGGTTTTGTTTTTAAACAGTACCTAGGTATAGGTAAAGCGTGCGTTTGATGTGATGATCACCTTATTATATTTTTTAATTACCTAGGTTGACCTGCAGGCGCCTCCGTTGGGCTTGTCTATGATGATATCATATTTTGTATTGATAATTTATTCATAATATACCTACAAGACGTTGGTAGGCATTTTATTAAAATAATATAGTGATATATAATACACGTGTATGTATGTATGGCCTAGTTTCTTCTTTACTGCTGCATTTGTTAAGGTTTACTTCTTTCGCGTGTGCTCTAAGACTTTAAGTTGACGTCAAAAAACACGTCACCCCGATAGAAACCCATTATGAGTAATTAAACTTGTATATTATTAATGAAGCTGCGTGTAGAAACGGTTTTGTATGAACACACACACACACACACACACACACATACACACACACACACACACAGGTTCGGGGATCTTGCACCATGAAAGGTATAGCTATGGTATTATCTTAGTATATTTAATGTTATGTAAATATTATGATGATGGTATACACCGCGGTTACCCGCCTATAATATATTATATTATATAATTTTATAACATTACGTGTTAGGTGGAAACGGACCAGCTCGAGACCGTAATGATGATGGCGACATCAGGTTGATATAATATTATATAGGTACCTATACGCTTAAAATAAAGGCAAAGGAAATTAAATATCTTCGCGGCAGCGCCACAAAGTGTTGTTTAGTCTGTGCGGTTTTTTTCACTTTATCATTAATATTATTATTTTATTACGCGGGTTTGCAAGGAAATATCTTTATTATTATCATCTT
The DNA here is from genome assembly GCA_014851325.1 of Pentalonia nigronervosa. Classification (NCBI taxonomy): domain Eukaryota; kingdom Metazoa; phylum Arthropoda; class Insecta; order Hemiptera; family Aphididae; genus Pentalonia; species Pentalonia nigronervosa. The sequence goes on from JACXSJ010001547.1 coordinate 59,138, forward strand.
CGAGTTTTAAATAGCTGTAGCAGTACACTGCTGGGAAGACACCTATAACGACGATTGTAAAGCTTATTAAAAGGCTTCGACCCGGCTGTGTTTTCTACCAAATTAGATCTATCTTTTGCTAACACTGTACTAACTGCCCTAGAAATTAGAAAAACATGTTTGAATTTATCATAAAGTCGACTTGAAAACAATATTTCCACCTTTTAGAAACTGATTTCTTAGATCAACGGTTCCCAACCTTTTTGAGACTATTACCCATAAATTGAATTAGATATAAGCAAATACCTCCCCCCCCCCGAAAAAACTGAGTTAAAAAAACAAAAACAAAATACATTATATTATATATATAGCCCGCAGATAATTGAGAGTACATTGTATAAATATTATTTGAAGGTAATAACATAATTATAATAATTATAATAATAAGTATAAAGTACAAAAAAAAAAAATGAATCTAGTCTATACCCCTCAAAAAATCTTGTTTTACCTCTTTTGAGGTAATTACCCCCAGGTTGGAAATTGCTGTATAAACCCTTCAATGTTTGAATTTTAAACTTTGAATTATCTATAAGAACTTTAAAATATTATAGTGATTTGAACTAAAAAATTAACTTAAAAATGTGTAAAAAAATCGTTTTCGAGAAACTTTGTAACAAATTAAAATATATTTTTAACATATATTTTTAATTACTAGAATAGTCAGTACATTTGGAAAAAAAATAGTAAATAATGTTCGGTAAGTGCGCGACAATGCGTTTTTAACTTGTGCTTGCGCGTGCGAAAGAGCTTGTTTCCTTTAAATTGTCTCACACTAATGATTGTTTACTACAAACACAAATACACATCATGCACGCACACATAATGGAAATTTTCTATATTTAACTCTTAAAAAAACGAGAGGTATCGAATCCCTTTAAAATAAATGCAAAGGAAATTAAATATCGTCGCAGTGCTGTTTTAATCGGTATGTTTATTTTTTTTTTTTTTAAATTCACTTTATCATTATTATTTTTTTATTTTATCGGGTTTACCAGAAAAAATCTTTATTATTATAATCTTTGAGTTTCAAATGGCTGCAGTAGTACACTGCTGCGAAGACACCTATATCAGCAGTTGTATAAAGCTTGTTAAGTTTAAGTGGACTACGTATAGTGTCGTACGGCGTTCTCAGAAAAATCCCAACGAAAAAGTAAACTAATTATTCAAAGATGATAATAATAATAATAATACTGTAATATTCAAAAGTGATTTTCCGTTATTTTATTATACGTTTCCTTTTTTTCCACAGACCTGTTTATTTTTTATTTTCCGATAAAAGATTTTGGAATTACTTTTTAAGAAATTCTTCTTTTCTTATCTTCGGTTCGTTGAAAAGTTCATTTAAACTACCGGAAATTAGTGTGTATGTCGATATAGTTTTCGCCTTCACTCTTAATGGATTTGTTATGAATTGTTTTTCAAACATCGGATTTATGATTCATTTTTTTTCAAGATCCTAAACAATCGTTCGTTAATCTATAAAAGGCAGATCATTTTTCAAAAAACAATACTTTTCAACGATAAATTGTTTATATATTCTTAATTAATTTTCATGTCTACCATTTATACATTTGTTTTTGTTTATCAGTTGAATTATAATATTTCGAAATCTGTAATTTAATTTTTACAATAAGTAAAACTGATTTGGAGTATATGTAGGTAATCTATGAAGTACATGTGTGAAAAATCTATCCATCGATGGAACTTCGTATAGTTTATAAATAATTAAATGTATTAATAGTTTGTTAACATATTTATATTTTCATATATCGATTTATCATGTGCAGTATTGTGTTATGTATTTTGTATGTTTACAACACTTTTTTATACTTTAGGAAAATTTAAATAAAAGTTTAAGCGGGAATGTTCCCCTCAGATACTGCATATTTTTTACCGAGTAACCCAAAATCATATTTTTAAAAAAAAAAAAAATTGAAAATATTATGTACGTCCACAGCGGATTTTACGGAGCGACAACACGCTACAGTCTTTAACCGTCAATTTATTAGTGAAGAAATATGTGCCATACAATTTATTCGGTCAACAGCCATAGTAAAGTTAAATAATAACTTAGAGTTGTAAGATTGTATACATAAATTATTTATATTATAAGGCCGACCGAATTTGTTTGATTATTTATGATTTCATTACTTCGACACTGCAACACAGACATTATACTTACATTAAATCAAATAATATATTAATATACGACCAAGCAACATTGCGGGACTGGAATCGTTGCGAACGATTAACGAATAACGATATTATTACGTATTAGTGTTTGAAGTAGTTGATAATAATATCGAGAGTATTTCAGTGTACATACACGACCGGCGTCCAACTTTTGTAAATAATGTGAAACTGAAAACAGTAGAAACTTAATAATATAATAATAATTAATACACTAGGAAAAAAGTTAAAATATCGTCGGACGTCAATACGTCGTATATTTACGTAATTTGTTGGGTGCCTATACAACTGGCAACGGTTACGTATTATTATCGTTGGCGGCGGCTGCTCCTGCTGGTTAGAGAAATTCGAAAATTTGTCGAGAAATATATTATTATATTAAGCGTTTTCTGTCTTCGACGTAATATTATAATATTGATGAATCGTGTACAACGAACTAAACATTTCGAGTCGAAATAAAACATGTATTATTCACTGCTGCTGCTGCAGCAGACACACTAGAGGCGTATTGGGTTTTTGAGGACGATGATTTGATCTTGGATCGCAGTGCTGTGATTTCTCGGACGGGAGAAGTAGTATACACTTACTTGGAAGTATCGGGGGGAAGGGAGAAGGGTTGACGAATGCGTCGAATAAATTAGACGGCGCGGCGGCGCGGCGGAGGGTCGGGAAAAAAATGATCTCGGGAAAGCGCTGTGACCAAATTATACCTGAACGACGGCCCCGAGGGTTTGGTTTTCCTCTCTTGTCGGCCGAGAGAGAGAAAAAAAACTCGTCTGGCCCAAAACGATTGCCTCTCACGTTCGGCTTATCCGGCTGTCGAACACGTTTCGCGGGTCCGATCGAACGCCATTTCTCACGCGGGGTGGTGTGACGGGGCCGACGGCGAAACTCGTAATTTATATAATATATGTGTGTGTGTGTGTGTGTATGTGTACAATAATAATACGAGACCGCAAAAGACAAATCGAATCGTTTATACCAATGACACATGCCCCTTTGTTCTTATTACCGACACTGATCGGTTGCTGCGGCGAGTATACACGGCGTAGAGAGCTATATATGTATATAAAATTATACCAATATTGTAGACACGCGCACACACACACACACACATATATATATTTAATAATAAATAATACGGCACCCCTACCCCCGGGAGGAGGTAGATACCGCGTATTGCTGGTTTTAACTATTCGTGGACGATTTGTCATGTGATTTTCACGTTTACCGTTACAAATCAACACGTAGGCGCGTTTAAAATAATAGAGGTACCTACTTAGCAATCTTGTAAAAAGATACTTTTCGTTTGTATTCAAAACAAAAATACAAAAACATCAACTACTTATTAAGTATATTTAAATAGTATTTCAAGTGCTTTTGTCTAAAAGTATTTAAGAACAAAGTATACAAATTATACTTGTCCCTTTACTGTCGATACTTATTTTTTACAATATCTCTACGATTACAGTGTTGACGACAGTTTACTTCAAATCCTAAAAAATATATTCGGACAAATATCTCAATCAATAAGTAATATGCTTATTTGTTTATAAATTCGTCCAATTCCGTCGCGCTGTGCCCGTGTATTATATTATTATCATACATTTTTATATGTTTTCCTTAAAACAATAATATTATTATTGATGGACAATAGATGTGCAAGCCAGGATTAAGGGGGCACGGTCTCGGGCTCTGGGATCTCTTTTTAAAAAATATTTTTAACGTACGCATTCAAGATAAATTTCAAAAAAATAAATAAAAATGTCTTGACACAATGATAAAGTTTGCAAATTACTTATCTAGTTAAAATTGGAGTCGTAAACCACGTGGTTTAATGTACGTAGTAGGTCCATGATAGTATTACCGTGTAATTATTGAATTACATATTCGATAATTAACGATATTAACATATTCATTCATGAATAAATTGATATTAGGTGTTTTTGACATGTTCACGTGAGGCAACAATATTGTATTTTAGTGTTTAACACTTAAAATATCAGCTATTTGTTACTCCAATGGTTATGGCAACCATGTTATAGTCTTTGTTTAAATAATTTATAATTGCATATAACATCAAAACATAATTACATAATTATTTTGCTAAACGTATTACTGTGTTTTGTCGTTTTAAATAGTAAAATATTAAAAAAAAAAAATATTCAACAGTAAAAGTATTTAAAAACGGTTGAAGTTTAAATGTCGAAATAAGCCTACCAAGTGTCTGCTGGTATTCCGGGGCCCATAGGCAATCTTTAATTCTGGCTGGTATAGTTATACATAGTATATTACTATACCTACGCGTGAATAAATTAATTTAATATAACAGTTAATACTTAAACTCGTATCAAATATTTCATAATAAAAGTTTCTTAACTACGTACGATTAGTTATGAATGATACTATGATGTTGCTTAGGCTTATTAGTTATGATAAAAGCTGGAATTAGTAGTTAATTTTTGTAATCTAAAAAGTATGTTTTATGAAATTTAATATGAAAAATGGCGTTGCGGCATCGAACCATAATTTAAAATTAAATTACCAGTGCAATTTAATTAATAATATAAGTTTTAACTAACGTTCAACGAGTATAATTTAAAGGAAGTCTAAAAATTTAACGTAAACTTCTAATGGTAAGGTACTTCTATATTTTCAATATTATATACCTACTCTTTAGTCTTTGTATGAAATCTTCTTTTAACAATATTTCTAGGTAATAATATTGACTTCAGTGTTATAATAATTATTTTTAAACTTTTAAAATATTAATTTAATGTATACGATTATTAAGCATTACTGTTTAATAGTGTCAGTGACGGTCAAATGATTTTATCATCGGGGAAAGGGAAGAAGTGATTTTTTTTAACGTGGACTTTGGTCATTAAAAACAAAATTTAAGATCTCATTCTATAGTTCTTATTATCACTTGTCTGAACAAAAATTAATTTTAATATCAAAAATTATGAACAGTTATCAGATTATAAAAAGAATATTATTACTATTATTATAAATTAATATTATAATAAACAACTAAACCAAATAAAATTCAAATTTAACATATCCATTACAGTGATCTACAACAGCTACTTAATGACGATGTACTACACTTTATACCTACATCAGTGAGAGTTCTCTAATTATTTGCATTTGTCAAATTCAACCAATAATAGAAGAGCACGGGTATTTTGAATTATACGTTATAAATGTATTTGTAATCGAATACTTTAAATGAACTAAAAGAAATTACCAGTATAAAATTGTAGGTAGGTAACGAAAACTATTGGAGACCATGTACATTATAATAAGTAAAGCTAGAACTGAACTTAAATGACCTAAAAAAATGCTTTCATGTCCTAAAAATTTTAAATATTGCACTAAAAATATGCACTAAAATATTTTTTTATTCTTAATAATTTTAGTATAAATGACAATTGATAAATTATTATATAACTTTTAAAGGACTGTAAAAGAGTTTTACAGACATAACTGATCATTTTAGACTTTTAAGAAAAGAAGAAAATTTGAAGAATCTGAAAAAAACAATTATAATTTCCATACAATTTAAAATTATTTTTAATAATTTAATACGATAACCTACATTATAGTTTGTTAAATTTATATAAAAACTATGTAAAAATCTTAAAATACAATTTCAAATTCAAATTTTGGATTCAAAAATGCCCTAAAAAATGAAAAAATTCAAAATAAAAACTTCTTAGACTGATTCAAAAATATGTGAAACATGTAACTATAAAACAAACATCGCGTAGCTAGGAAAATAATGCAAAGTGCATCGAAATCCCAGCCTTAATAATGAATAACGTTTAGATAAATTGTAACGTGATATATTACGGTAACTATTAAATTGTTGACTATCGCTGATATACTGAATACATCCGTAGTAACAAATTAATACCAAACAGGGGAAATATGAGAGGATTTGTATGTTAGACAAGACTCTTAGTTATACCGAGTACATTTTAACAAATATTTAAATAAAATATGAGTAATTATAAATCATTTTATTTTACCGATGACCTGGTAGCATTCATACACGGAGCAAGAGATGAAACGACGAGACTAGTTCAGCACACGTATGTCTAGCAAGCCGAACGATTATTATAATAAATTTTATCTACTAATCAAAAGAGTTATACCTATATACAGTGGTGACTTGGGGGGGGGGGGGTAATGTGGTCATTTGCCTCGTCTGATTGTAAAATCTTGTTCAATTGTTAGGCCGGTTGTTGGTGAAATAACAAAAGGTTTTCAAAAAACCATTCTAATAGAAGGAACCTACTTAACATTTTTCAATAACGTTTAGCAGTCGTGTTTCTGTTCCAGATTGTAATTTAAGTTGTTCGACATATCTAGAATAATATAAAATTACGACACTGAGAGTTAGGCACCATAAATATTTAGCTGCTCCACATCTTTTTGCTATTAAATGAGACTACTTTTGCCTCGTACGCGTATAAAGTTATATGAATTGGAAATTGTATCGAGATAATAATTTAAAAGATAATTAGATAACTTGTGAACGATGTGTTCTGTTTTTTTTCGGTTAAGTTATATAGGCTGGTCAAAACATTTGCCCTCTCCTATTCAACGTTGAAATAACACCACTGCCTTTACAATGGATGAAAGATGACACACACATCTGGGATATATGTATACTATTTATAATATTACAATCAAACAAATATGAAAACTACATAATGCGTTTTGAAACACCATTACATCCGATTTTTCATTACCCAATTAAATTGATATATTATTTTTAGCAAATAGTTGTTGAATAGAATATCATAAGAGAATGGTCGTATTTTTCGTACCTATATACCTAAGTAAGTATATAAAGTCGTCTGAATAATAAACATCATTATACCGTTTACTATGCATGTTTTCCTCCATCATATTATATATTATTATTTTACAATTTATGATTTGCAGACTGTTTGGCTCCGAGACGAAGGATGGCGAACCGTAGGGATTTACAGATCTATGGACGTTTTCTTACACGCTGCAGTTGTAAACGGACATACATTTTAATAGCGAAGGGGCTGTGATTGTCGGTCGCGATGAATCATATCCCTCGGCACCCACTACTACAACATAAATTTGGGTAGTATTTGATTAAAATCGTCCGCGGGACAAAGTGGAACCACAGAGAGCCACCTACCCCATAAGTGTTCCAGACGTGTACATAATACTGCTGACAAATGGACGGGTTAAGCGGACGTACAAAAGCTCGGGCTCTAAAAGAACAAGTTCCTCCTCGTTTCTCGTCTCTCTCTACACTGGAAACGATCCAAACACACCTTTGGCTAGTCTTCTTGCGAGTTGTTGAAGGATAACTTAAATAGAAGATCCCCCTAAAGGTACCTGTTACTATTGTTTGGCGTCGAAGAACATATTAATATACCTATACAGATTACAAGCTACAACTGCGCATTAAACTGCATTTTCTACCATTATTTATACTCTTTTTACAACTATTATATAATGCATACAAATTCATTATTTTTGTAAGCTAAATACCGAGTTGTTAAAGCCGACCAAGAATAAAAAAAAATGAATATATTTATTCACACATTTGATCACGTACGGTCGCCATTGAGCGAGACAAGAGAGAATAATTTTAATTTTAAATGCTTGAAAAAACTACTATCGTTTAATACCCAATATTTATTATTATTTGTTTATATTATTTATATTATATATGCATAATATAGATATAAACATATTTATAAAAATATTATGCTTTCTAGATTATAATTTTACGACTAAACCCCAAAAGTCGATATACCTACTATAACAGTTTGACCGCAACAAATATGGACGATTTAAAAATGATAGACTCGCATAACGTACCTACCTCAATTTTTCCGGAAAAATTAATAGATACGATTTGAATCCTGAATGTTTAATAATATTATGCAATGAATTAGTTAGTAAAAGAATCACTTAAAACACGTAAAATGTGAGGTAATCGAGAAAAAATTTGTTGAAACAAACATTTAACATTTAGTACCCGTTAGTATATAGGATAGTTACATACGAAGGCCGTAAAATTAACATAATTGGAAATATCTAATATTCAAAACAAACCTATCCTTTGGTTTGACTTGACATATTTAAAATGTATTTTGTCGGATTATCTAACCCGTAGGCAAAACAAACCTACAATAACCACAACTGAATAGGTAGTTAAATACATAGGATTTAATAATTTGCAAATTAAGCTGTAAAATATTGCACATAATATTTTATAAACATATTTTTGTTTTTTCATTTTAACCCATGTTATTTTCCATGTTTATGTAAATATTTAATAATACATTCCTATCTACCCAACGTACTAAATTCGAAATATTTGTTCAACAAATCTTTTTTTTTATGATTTTTTACACATATTATAGTTATTGTTTTTAGTATTATTACCTATTATTACAATATCATGTTTACGAAAACATTAATTATTTCTAGTGTGAATTATCACACGTACCTATAGTTCCATTTTAGGAAATCTCCAATTGGTCATGATTTAGAGAAACTGACTGAAATGGTCTTTTGAACTTTAAATAGAAATTGTCGTAGGCACTAAAATAAATCGTGGACGTGAAATTTGTAGTCTAATCGTTGAAGGCCGATTCAAAATTTTTTAATTTTTTCCCCATAACCGTAAAATAATATTATTATTGTTATTGTTATTTTATGCTATATATAATAATACTGTTTTAAAATTAACGTCGTTACCGTATTCGTCCGACTAAAAGCGTATAAACATTATAAACATAATTCTTTTTTTATCATTGAAAATAACTTATAATTATTATTCGATTGTTTTACGTCGTCCCATATTTTATTGCGGATTAACTATTTATACGTACCTACAGCTAAAAAATCAAATGCATAAATTATCCTTTGCCAAAAACATTATGCTACAATTATAATGTTATTATAATAAATAATAATGTTCTGTGCGTGAATTTATTTTATTATAGTGAAAACATTAATTTATGCACAACCGAACAAGTCGTTATTTTCTTTCGGACGTTTTTCATAAAAACAAAACGAACAAAATATTCTGCGGCAGAAAATTGAAACTATGCATTACAATCGAGGGGTGGAAATCCAAAACGTGTTATTGCCAAAAAAAAGATTTGCCACTGACGTATTATTACTATTGACCAGGTTAAATGAATATGAATTAATTATTAACTACCTATACCAAAACGAACTATTTCCGTAAATTATTCCAAAACGTATTAAAATGTCTTTTAAATATTTTAATTAAATTAGTTTTAAAATTATTATTAAATTTGAAATCAAATCAAAAATATTATCCTAGGTTATTGAATAAATATGAATTGTTTTAAATAAAAATAATACATGTTGTTAAATAATTTTAAAAAAATGACTTGTTTATATTTTATAAATAATACGTTTTTCACTGCATTTTCAATACCTTTTAAGTTGATACGTATACCAAAACCATAGACATTGGTTAAAATATGTATTTATTAGTCAGATTAATAATAATTGTCATTATAATTTAATAACATAGATGTCACTAACTACCAAAATTAGAGATAGGTACAACTTATTGGAATTAAGTATAATTAGGTGTTTAAACATATTATTTTAAGTTTCAATAATATATACCCTGTATATGTACTACTATCTAGAAACTACCTGTTGTTTTTTTTCTATTTAGCGAAGTCGCTTTCTTTTTTAATATTTAATTGAAGATAATGGTCCAATGTGCAACCCATATTTAGATATTGACCTATACTGAATTTTTAGAAATAATGAAATTTTTACACACATTTTTATCAAAAGTATCTTTACGTAAGTTGTTAAATCGAAATTTGTGTAATTTATGTTTTCAAAGCATCTTTCGTGTCAACTATAAGAATTCATCAAAATGCAGTCTGCGCTTGTTTGGGTGAAGAGATCAACATCACTTATTTTCAAGTATATTGACTCTGTAATAAAGTGGACGCGCACGTTTACTCTTTTATCGCCGTTTCAGAATTTCAGATTGGTATTCAAACACTAAAAAGAAAATTAACTTTTAAAGCTGTATCTGAATTTTGTTTTTACTAGTCCTTTTACATTATTTCAATATATAGCACTACAACACTTTTCATTATTTTGGACATAGGTACAGCAGTTTTTATTACTATTATTTTGAGTTGATAGGTTTAGACTTGTAAAAATTAAATGCAATTTTTTTATTTTTCCTGAATAAAATTTAGATAAATAGATACCCTTCACCCATAATAAAAAATTACTAAAAATTATAAATAGGGCCTGCGTATCATACTCGTACTAGGAAGGTCACGCATTAGACAGGTGACGAAATAGGCTATATTATCCCTTTTATGCAGTAATATTATGACTTACCTATGCATTATTAACACTTGACACGGAGAGGTTACAATTTCCGATATGCTGTTTTAAATTTACAACTTTATATTTTTGAAGAATGTTGGTTTTGCTTGTTATTGGTGGACGACGGTGGTCGGCACGTTTAGTTCGGTTCAGTGTGCGGCGAATGAGTGACATTCCATCGCACGCATGTTTAATTATAATATTTTGGTGTTTTCCGCAGTTTTCATCATGTCTCGTCATTATGGGCTGGGCTGCAGCGCATAAGAAGAGGGTTGTCGTTCGGTATTTGATCAATAATATTATGATATTGTCAACGGCTTATAAAATTAAATACATTTTATACCCATGAAAATACTGTGTGCTATATATAACTTTTGATATCTTGGTTTGCACCGCACTCACTCTAGCTTAGAAACTATAGCTGATCCTTCACGGCATTGCCCGTGACAAATTAAATGCCCGTGGATTTATACCCATTCTTAAACACTGTCAAAGTTGTAAGCTGAGCAAATTTTTAACACAGTTATTTGGGTCGCAAAAGAAATCAATGCTAAAATAATTTATTTTGGGTCCGAGAACATTTTACTAGGTACATTTTAAAAAAGTCTGAAAAACCCAATCGTGGATTTATGATTTATGAACGATATTTTAAATTTGTTACGCGAATAATTTAAATTTTATGGTATATAATATTATAGGTTATTCAAGCGAAATATAAAATATTATATTATAAATTGTATACTACGGTACATTGATTTAATTAGGTGTTAAATATTTATAAAAGGTGAAAACTTATTTAATTAAAATTTAAAGTTTAAATGCGTTTACAAAAAAAAAAAAAAAAATTAACAGAATGGTCATTGCTTTACAAGTTTGCTGCGAGATTTTATAACTTTTGACTACAAAAATAACAAAACTGCTGAGAACGAAACATGTTAATACAATGAAATTTAATTGAAATATATGGTTATGAGAATTTTTAGGTAGGTGATTTATTTGGGTTCATTTTATATTTATTTTGTCAACAAGAGCAACACAATAACATTATAGAAATTACTTTTACTAAATGTATTTTATGACATATAAATAGCCAATGGGTATACGGTATTAAATTATGTACAGTATACATCATAAAATAAAAATTACTGTTTTACTTCTACATACCTAATTATTATTCTCCGAGGAAGGGGTAACATACGAATATCATATCGTTTATCTACCTACCCGTATTCCACACGTTTTACAAGTTGTAAAGTTAGTAGTTATTATTTTTTAAATCCGTGCTATCTGCACGGAATATTTTGTTTAATATGAAACCATTTAAATAGTCATTACTTCGGGATATTAATAAACAATATGGTATCGATTATATCATCATTTACGATACAATTTAAGTAGTAGTGTTGGCCAACGATATAATTTCTAATATCGATATTTTTTATATATTGATGAATAACAATATTTTAAAATATATATATTTTATATACTTTAATAGGCAATATTAAATTAATTCATAAATGATCATTTTAACTATTTGGCATATAATATTAACTACTAATTTGCCATTCAGTTAATTACTAATTTAGTACATCTTATATTACAATAAATAATAAAAATAGAAATAATTAATGAATAAAATCAAATTAGTAATTAGTAATTACATGTTTTATAATACTTATGTATGGTATTTTATATTTTTCTTTGCTATATACATCGATAATATTTAATTCGATGTCGTTGGCCAACACTAATAAGTACGATGTAGCGTACGATAAATTCATTTTACAAAATACACAATCTCAAAAATTTTATGGCCATTTTATTTTATTGGAAAATGCAACAGAAAACTCGCAAAAAGTTTTAAACTACAAAATTATATCATGTTAACACCAAGAGTTCGTGTCTTTGGCGTCGAGATAAAAATATAATATCTACAAATTAGTCATAACTCGTAACAGTAATAACCATAATATTATAAAGACTACAGTATTTTATAAAAAAAATAGTCTTCGTGTTGATTGCTGATAAGTAATGACATTATTTTATCTCAACTATTTTCGGATTATCGATCGACCAAATCGTTCCCTTGACAACTTTATAATATTAAAGAAATATTTCCATCTTATCGCTATCTAGGTGAAATATCTGTAATTAAAATTTGCATAACATAATATATTTTAGATTCTGAGCGGAGCGATGATGTATTGATTTTACAATGATGTGTATTTATTTTTATTTGTGTCTGTCTTTACTTTTTAGTGCAATAAAAAGTTTTCAATTTTCAGCATCTTTTCTGGCAGAAAAGTGAATCTAGTTGGAACTGCGAGGAGTCAGAAGTAAAAAGTTTATAGTAGTTTTCAAAAGCGTCGAGAAAAACCAAAAAAAAAAAAAAAAAAATTAAGAAAAAACGGAAATTTTCACACAAATCCAGTTTTTGACTTTGATTTTTATATACGCATTTAAAATTTAAATTTTGACAAATTTATCAAAATCTCAAATACTTACAAACTATTATGTAGGTAAAAATGTGTAAAATATTCAATTTTTATAGCTTAGGATTGAGAATATAGAACAAGATTTCTCATAAATAGTTCATACTGTAGCCAATATATCATAAAAATATATAGACACCGTTTTTTTTTATAGATATTTCAACTTTCAAGTTCATGTTTGGACAAAATTAGAAATTTAAACGAAAAATAACAATTTTAGTCTGTAATTAAAAATATTATTTGTTGATTATCTATCCACCTACTTGAAACTTTTAAAGTATATAAATTGAAATGTTTTTAGCAAAAACTAATTCAATCTACTGTTTTACTAATAATTATTAGTTTTATTTATTAATTATTTTAATAGTAATAATATCATGAAATATACTTAGTAATTTGGCCGATAGACGCAATCTTCGTTCAAAATCGTTTTTCGTATATAACAGGATCGGTTTTAAGGGGGGACACCAGTGGGCAATTGCCCGGGGGCGGAAAATTTTTCTCAGATAAAATAAACGAACAACTCAATTTTTCTCCGTAGACGATATTCAATTTTCAAATCTTAGATATAAAAATACAATTTTTTAATTATTTCTAACATAATAATTTGCATTTTTTTTTTTATTTTTGCCCAACTATTTTTAAAATTCTAACTTCAGTCATTCATAAAAAAACTATTGTAAATTAACAATCGTATTTTATTTTTATTATATCATAAAAAATTATGAAGAACCTTTTATTACATTTTCAAATATTTGAAAACAAAATTTAGCTATCACGACTGTACTATGATATTAAAAAAAAAATTATTAAAAATGGCCGCCATGAATTTTAATCCCGGGATACAAAATTTTTAAATACGGCCATTTGGTATAAAAACAATGATGGTATAATAATATCATTAAATTAAAATTTAACTCCTCCATTACACACTACACCTTATATACAGCAGAGCGGTGTCAACCTGCCCAACCTCTTTGTTTATCGAATGTTATCTCTGGTATCTATATTATTATAATTTTAATATTAGAATCTAAAATCAAAAATAACCATTGAATTTATAATAATTTATTATTAACACACTACACACAAATACATCAAAACCGCGAGACCAAAATAGCGAATGTCAACATGACTTGGCACAAAATTGCTAAAACACAAAATAGGTAGCGAATATTCAAAAAGGATGTAATCTCCTACTACATAATATATTGATATATTATGCACTATATAGTTGAAATTACTAAAGATAAAATATTTATTAATTAGTACCTACGTGTATTTCGAGAAGAGTTAATTAAATAAAGTAAAGGGCAAGAAAATGTGTTGTTCAAATAAAAAATAAATACCTATATAGGAGGTATAAGTGCTTTATTGATAATAGATATTTATTGTATTATTATTATTATTATTTGATTTTTGTTTTAATATTTTAATTTTCTAATTTTCTATATAGGTACTCAAAACGGTAATGTAAGAATATTTTGAATACATTTTTCACTGAACAAAAATATATAGGTAGGAAGTCATATTAATATAATATGGGAAAAGACTTATATGGTTTTACTTAATAATAAAAAAAAATTGGCTTGTGATCATAATTAATTAAGTCCTTTTTTTAATTTGATCTATAATTTTAATTTATTATATAAAAAGCTTAAAAGCCATTGTTGTGGAAATAAGAATTCATTTTTTATTTCCAAATTCTCATGGTAAGAGTGTCGGAGCTAGTAATAAATATCGGTTAAAGGCGTGCAGTACCTACGTAGCTATATATATGCCGTGTCGTCCTACATTAACACAAATTATAATAGATTTAAATTAAAATAAAAAATAAAATATAAGACATAAATTATTTGAAACGCTTTTATTTAAAACTGTTATATTAAATTCTTCTGTGTTACGAAAACGTTTCTATTTATTTTTTCATCTCTATGGAAATAATATTATACGCACAAAACAAATACCTACCTACTGAATAACTGAATTATTACGATAATAATATGATTCATAATAATTGTATGCATAATGCACATCTTACAATAACAAGCATATTTTCCGAACAAAAGATTCAAACAAATCGCACAATTAGTGTAAAATACATTTAAAATATAGGTACAGCCGGGAAACTTAAATTTGCAATCAAAGGTCGGGAGTTGGGTTGTGTTGCAAACTATTAATGTGTTCAACTTAAAAGTTTTACCGACATACTATAAAGTATAATATAAATGAAAATAAATCGTAAAAGTCGCTCTGCTGTATGAAAGATGTCAAGACGTGTACCTCTAAATTGAGTAGGTCACATGTAATGGATGTGTAAATGTGTTATTAAATTTGAATTCAATGATAAATCATTGTAAACGAAAAATGATTTTCAACGGAAAAGGATGCAGCCTCTATTTCTAAGGATATTTTATATCACTATAAGTGAAATATATTTCTATATTAATATAATACCCATGGTAAGTTAAATATAAATTAATTTTGACAAAATCGTCGTAATTTTTATATATTAAATTATAATAATAATAATAATTATTATTATTATTATATTGCCAATTTTGTGCTTAAATAAATATTTACAATTTATTTACTTATATAAACTTTTAAGTCAATGCCGAAGTACCATATAAAATGGCATTGAAATAGGTATTATATGTTTGTGATATCGGTATGAATTTGCTTATAATTAGTTTAAATATTTTGAAAATATCTTTTGTATATGAAATATTATAATATTCATAATTGCGAAAAGTATTAAATCTCTACTATTAATGTTTTTGGAGTTACAACAAAATAATGAAAATCGATGGAGGAAAAATCGTTATTCGTTATTTTTCATTTAAATACCTATCTGATTTAGTCGAGATTTGAACTTCAAAAGCCTATAAAAAAATTGTGCTCATGTGTTTTGATATTTTTAAATTTCTGTAAAATCAAATTGGAAACTACAACTATATTCTTGTTAAGGAACCGTTTACATTTACATGTTTAAATTTGAGGTATAACAATAATTGAAAACCTTAAAAAAAGTTTAAAAAGTTTAACTATAGGTTATCCATTTTTGAATGTTCGTAATTTTGACGATTTTTTTTTTCAAAATTTAAACTTCAAACATACATCATTGTAAAACCAGTATATTTGTCGCTTCTCTCAGCATTTAAAAAGGATGATAATTGTAAATTTTATCAATTCTTTTCTTCGTTCAGAGTATAAATGTATTAGTAATATTCGACATCGGCAATAAAGGAAAGTACTCAAATAAGTACTTAATATGCGGTAAAGCAGTATCCTACTATACTTTTCAAAATAAAAAAAAGACCCAAGTACACTTTTGAACGTGTAATGTATTTATACACTAAAATAAGGACGGGGCCTATCGTATACAATATATAGGTGACTACTTACTACAAAAAAAAAAAATCACTTATTTTATACATATTATAAATACTATAAAAATGCTTTTATTTTTTAGTATGCCGTCGTCAATTATTATAGTGCACATTGAGTGGTATGTTGGATGTACCATGTGGCATATGCGCAGGCATATAAAACAGTAAATCTCAATTCAACAGTATTGTCAGTTTAATATATTAATCAATATACATAATATTACATTATAAATTATCTAAGTATAAAACAGTCAAAAAAGTAACAAAACAGACGAATTATTTTGTGCTTAAATATTTCGTCATATACCTACTTAATAATTGTATCTCGTTGATATTTTGGATCCTATTATATTTCACTGCAGAAATTTAATTCTATTGTAAATATTATCTTCTTATAATGATAAGCTATAAATAAATAATTTAATATCGCACTTTTATATTATTACAACAAATTCTCACATTCCATTGTTATTTTTCTTATCCAAAACGTATAAAAAATTTAAACGATTACATCAACAAACAATAAATTTACTACCCTTCTTACATTATAGTAACAACGTACATAATGTATAAATGTATAGTAATATATACCTATAATATTTATATATAATAGTATATTTAGTATAATAATTATTGTATACATTATGTATAGTATGATGTTAAATGATTATTCTATTCTGATTTATTAATTTTCATTTAGATTTCTAATGTGTACGTTGCATTATTAATTTGATACGATATGAAAACACTACCTACACACCTACACTACCTACTTCACATAGCTGGTCTACAATACGCTGTCGCCGCATCCGCAAGCCTAAACCTACAGTCTAAAACTATTAATTCACAGTAAAATAATTAAAAATAAAAATAGATGATAGTATGTATAGTATATGTTAATTAATTGGAAAGTCGGTAGCTATAATTCAAAATGTAATACTCCATTTTGCCATAAAAAAAAAATAAAATAAAATAATGACAAAAAATACTGTCTTATAATTTTTTTTTAAATCGGAGTGTGGCAATTTTGTAGTATTATTTAATTAAAATAAAAAAAAACATTTTTGAAATCTGTTGAAATTTGAACAAATGAAAGCAATTTATATTTTCAAAAACGCAGCGAATTGTAAAATTGTATGGTTTTTATACTTTCTAATTTATGCTTATCTAATAAATAATATCGAACACACAACTCGTTGATATTGTATATTGTATTATTTATTTTATTTTAAAATTGTTTAAAATGTCCACCGTGAACTGTTATGCACAAGTCAATTTTGTAGGTCCATGATCTTTGTAACGAAATTATAATGTGTGTCATTGGGAATATCTCACACATTTTTAATTAAAGCTTCACAAAATTCTTATACGTGAACATACATCATATTTTTAGGTGGCTCTACGAAAAAAAATTTACGGAAGTCAATAAGTCTAGAAATTGGGCTGACCAATTTATTAATCCCGTTGTGTCTATCCATATTTCAAGGAAACAATTTTTAACCAATCTCTAACCAATCGAGTATACAGGTTGACTTTTTTATAGTGAATCAGACAATATCTCAATAAGTATTAGAAATTTTAAAATAATTTTTTTTTGAAACTTTCTAGGTTTTACTATTTTACACTGTGTTATGATTTTGATAATTTTAACTGCCTCCCTTATTTGATAAAACATTGTCAACTTTCGATTTTTAAATGGCAATACCTATTTTCGATAACGAAAATCTATAAACATATTGAAAAAAATAATTTTAACGTTTGCAGTATTTAATTTAAGTAATCCGTTTGCGACTTATTAACGTTTAGATATTCATTCAATTTACTGTTATACTGAGCAATTTATCAAACCCAATAGTAAAAACCAGAAGTCAAAACAAAATTTTATTTCAATTTAACAATGCCCTTAACGGTCATAATCAATAATAACTATAAAAAAAATATAATAAGTAATAAGTACAATGGTTATATGAATTGGACCTTGTTATCCTAACACCACTCCCGCCAGAACACCGAGTGTCGGTGAACAATGTCAAGCCTGTATCAGCTATAAAGTATAAAAATAACATATTTTTTACAATTTACCATTATGGTTACATAATGTAGCATTAGTTACTGATTCTTGGTACATGATCTTATTTCTGAATCTCTTTCTTATCCTATTTTTGAAAACATGTGGTTAGTGTAAATTTCTCATTATGGAATATTAATTATTATACATTAAACATTTAGTCGTTTAATCACCGAATACATTTTAAGTAAATACTAAATTATATGTATTATTTAAAATATAAAATTAAACCAATTATTTCAATGTTGATATTGTTTTAATGTTGTATTTTGGTTTTAACAAATTTAAATTTAATTAAAAATATTATATATTCTATCCAATTAGCACTATTATGTATATAAATTAGATTTCATGCTTTGCCAACAACTTAATTTGTATAATTTATTGGTAAGTTTAATCTAAAATTAATATATATGTATATTGAAAAAAATTTTTTTTATTAAATGATTCATACTATTTATAAATAATAACCATGGTTAAAATATTTTAATTTTATTTCAGTGGCAATTATTAAAATTAGTATAATTAATTAAAAATAACAGTGAACTATATGACTAGACAGCTCAATTTGACCAGTAATTAATGCAAATTCACATTTCTTGCTACTGGTACCTATCTGATAACTTTATAAATTAAGATGGAATAAAGAAATAAAGTATACTATATTATATTTTAATAATTTGTTGTTTATCATAATTTTTATTTATTTTTTAGAAAATTAATTTTGTTTTCTTTCAAATTTCGATTGTATTTAAGAGTATTAATTCAAATATCTATAACTAGATTGAATGAACAAATGCAAATTGTTATTTTTAGTTAGTCACAGTCACATAGTACACCTCACCCAAAACGGATGAAATAATAATAATAATAATAGAATGAAATATATTTTAATTTTTAAATAAACAACAGAATCAATTAAGTATGCATAAATAGTTTTTTGTATAAAATAAATCAATTATATAAATAATTTAATGTTTTAATGTTTTTTTTTAGTTTTATTCAAATAAACAGCGCAGCATCAAGACTAACTACTTCTACATTTGTAAAATTTGTTGATAACATTAATAATTAATTTTATATTTATATAATTAGGTTAAGTTATTGATTTACTATTTTCCATAAATAGGGCTATGGAGTTAATTTGAAAATTTAACATTTTTTTAATATGAATATGTTATTTTCATTCAATGTTAAAAGAATTTTATATCATAAAATATGCATTGATAATTAACCTATTTTCAAAAATAAGTATAAAAATGAATTATTTTTTAAAAAGTTGCATAATACTAATATTATAGTGCATCCTTAGCCCGAAAAATATGTTGTAATCTAGAATAGTTGATTTAAAGTATGCTTAATATTCATTTAATTTTTATTAATCTATTTAGGGTTATGAACATGTTAAGTATTAATATTTTTTATTAGTTATGACCTTATCCAAATCCTGCAAAAATTTGCACTACAGAAATTTGTTCATGTTCTAGTAAATTTATTGATAATTAATGTGTTCATTGACTTTGATAATTTAATATTAAATTTGTCCATTATTCGGTCTATTCACACATAAGATAGTTTTGATATAAAATATAAATTATCTATTATATAAAAGTTATATCCCAGAATATCTACTCATTAATTAAAATATATAATTATATATGGAACGTCGGATAGGCACTATAAACAAAGGGTTCTGGGCCTATAGTCTCCCATCAGATTGACAATATAAGACTTAGTTGCTCGATGTACATTTTTATAAAAATATATATATATCAGTCTGACGTAGGTTATTTCTCATGTCACTTATCACTTTATTTGTGTAATCAAAAAATCTTACCTATTTTACATTTTTTTTAATATACATAGATTGATTTGTAATTATATTATATTATATATATATATTTATACATATATTTGTATATTTAAGAATTATTTTTTTAATACATAGAAATTGTTAATTTATTTTATTTTAAAATAATTCGTTATCGAAAATAGGTATTGCCATTTAAAAATCGAAAGTTGATAATGTTTTATCAAATAAGAGAGGTAGTTAAAATTATCAAAATCATAACACAGTGTAAAATAGTAAAACCTAGAAAGTTTCAAAAAAAAATTATTTTCAAATTTTTAATACTTACCGAGATATTGTCTGGTTCACGATAAAAAAAAATCGCCTTGTGTAATGTGCTTAGAGCTCAATCTTGCATGAAGTATAATATGGTAATTATAACTCAACATTATTATGTAAATGACTTTGCATCTCAGGCCAAATACTAATTTTCCCTATAAGTTGTAATTATAAAATAAAAGTTATGTAAAATGTAATGACATTTGTATTTGTATTAGTTCCCATAATTGGCTTAATTTTCTGAGTTTCTCCATTCATATTGGTATACCCTCGATGAAAAATAGACTAATGACTTTAGTATGCCATACCACGCATTTAGTTTTTCCACATAATATTATTGACTATGCTTACTTCGGAATACGTTCATTCGTAAAAATTATATTTTTAACAAAATATAATGTTCATTTAACTTTTCTTAATTAGCCTGATGACACAAATGTAAACAAATTCCTATATCTTACACAAACTTGTTTTATAGGAAAAATAATCATGACTTTTTAGTATTTTTCTTATTGACACACGATTATGTCATAACTAATGGCCTACTTGATTACGATTACTTAATGAGAGTTTAGGCAATATTAAAATTTCACTAGTCAATCAAAAAACATTTTAAGCGCTTTTTTAATTTTTTTAGACCATGCTAGAAGGAAGATTATTAAGTCATTAATTAAATTTAAAAAACTGTACTACAATAATACCTAAATTAGAAGTATAATTCTTGTGGTACATACATGTGATCTACCACACACTTGTCGTCAAACACGCATTTATGCCGCCAACCGAGTCGACGGCGACGACGGTTTAACTTTTATCCTAATCAGAGTCCACTATTGTATTTAAATAATATAACATCTACTTAGGTTTATAGCAATCATTATAGCTATCGTAATCGTATGAGATAATCCAGTCACAGCATGATTCATGGTGTACACTTGGTGTTCTTTTTTTTTTTTATTATTAGAATTAAGGCTTCAACTACTGAGGTCATTAGCCTGGTACTGTGTGTGGAGAAACGGTTGGGTTGGAACACGTTTTGTATGTGTGGCAAGGATTTGTTGCTAAAAACCCGGGTGATCACCCATCCGGGAGCTGGCAATACACTTGGTGTTCTATTTTAACATTATGTGAACTAATAAAAATGTCAATTTAATTACGCAGTCGAAGGAAAATACTATTACGCTTTTAAAGGAAAATGGACTTATTCAAATTAATATTCTTCCTTGCGGACATTTTGGCTCTTAGGCAAAATTTTATATCGCGTAAAAAGTTTTATGGGAGCTTTACAACTTCGTAATTATCTATGCGACTGTGTTAAAAAAATGCATGGCGCATCACCATCTTTGCTGCTGTCATATATTTAACAAAAAGACGGTGTTGTCTAAACAATAATACAGATAACCCATTTGAATGTTTCTTAAGACACGTTAATTCATAATTTATTGATAATTTTTTTTTTAAATAATGTAAAAAAATAATAAAAACAAATTATTGTACCTATTAATCTTATTATTGTCGTTACCTAGAATTAGATAACGGTGTGTGATTTATACATTTATATATTATTCAATGACATTTTCTAGATAATATTATTCTTACATTTATAAATTTATTCATATTTTAATTAAATATAAAAAATATGGGTTGGGTCGTATACAACAAGAATACCGCTGCTGACTTTCATATTAATTAATATACTGTATAACATTTGTTTAGTCTTGGGGGATTTCTTTGTTTTTTTTTTTTTTAGAAACACATAAACATCTATGATTAACAGTCGCAAAGAAATTGCCACCAAATTCACACGTATTCGGGTAGTGCAAACATACTAAGTTTTATCATACTTATTTTCATAATTATTATAATTATTATTATATTTTTTTTATTTTTCAGAAAAATGACATAATAACTATGACTATGAACCATTAGCTGTGATTACCATTGATTAAAAATACAAAATAAAAATTTGATAATGTAATAATACAATAATGGCGTTTTAAATAGGCAATTTAACTACATTACTGTCGAGGATCCGTGTTTCCAGTATTTTATTAGTTAGATTAATTGTTGATAACATCAATGTACCTAGTACTTAGACGATATAATATAAATGAGGAAATAACCAAGCATGAATAAAATGAAGGAAGTATAATTTGTATGTAATGACTTAATGTTATTTAAGGTAACTAAGAAACAAAAATGAAATAATAAACAATTTTTTAATTTTTTACAAACAAATTGTAACTTAATTTGAAATATATAAATTAATAATTAGGTATTACTTATTTGTCTCATTTTATACAACAATTAGTTCGACTTATTGTTATTTTTTCTGAATCAAGGAACATTATTCATTTCCTTATTCCCCGTCGAAACACAAGAGCTATAATATACTAATAATAACAATACAATAAACAATCATTAAATAATATACATAATTAAGGCTTGCAAATATTATAGTAACGTTATATATAACAAAAAAAAAATTGAAATTTGTAAACGTAATTAAAACAGTAAACAAAAATAATTAAATACCACAAAATAAAACACAACAATTAACAAAATGCATAAAATATATCAAAATAAAACACAAAACGTAATTTATAGAATATTATTAAATAAAAAATAACGCAAAACGAAATAATTTAAAATTCATTTACTTAAAAGTTATGTTGATTTCGTAAAAATATTCATTCTGCGTGATTTAGCGATCAATCCAAGAATTTATTATTTTCCGTATCCAGAACATTCCCCGAATTAGATGTTATTTGATGATAAACGATTAAATGTTTAAATTCTGAATAATAATAAACGTAAAAATTATTTAATGTTTAGATTGTAAATAACGAAATAACGTAAAACGAAATTTTGATTTCAAATGCAAACCTTGTACATAATGCACATTAGTCATTACTAGAGAGCGGATCTTTAAGTTTTTACATATTATTATTAGATTTATGCAGCAAATTGAGGATGAAAAATTTGGACGATTTATTTATCACAGAGTTCGTAAAAAAAAAATTATTTTGCATATTACAGCATATTTTGGAGATTTGAGAATATTTGACCTATTTTTCATATTTTAGAATATATTCTATTATTGTTCATAAAAAAAATCATATATTTTGTTAATTCTCGAATTGTGATTTTTTTTTTTTATCGTGAATAAAATTAATTTGATTTAAGAATAATATTTTTGCGTTGAGAACAATAATAAAAATCATTTAATTATTGTCGGCGCCAGATATATTCCCGGCGGCGATATAGCGGTATGGCAACAGCACTTTTCAGTAATATTGTGTATTTCAAACTATAATAGTCGCAGTGAGCGTTTCCGGTTTCGGTCGCGCAGTACGGGGCACCACGTTATTTATTTTACGTTATTTATACTATAATTTATAAAAATAAACATGGATAACCCATGGTTTTCCTTAAAATTTAAATTTCCTTTTTCTTTAAATCGTGTCGCCGCCACCACGCCAATCTATTGAACACCGTCGTCACACCGACTGTACTTATTATTATTATTAATCATTGAAATTGGTAATGCTCGTACTTGTTGACTCTGTTAGTCGTTATATAATTCGTCATTTACTTGTTACTTTCGTTCCGTGATACGTGTTAATGCCTACAGTTTACCAATTTTGTTTTGTGTTACCATTTTTCATTTTTAAAATGCCAAAACATAACAATTTAAAACATTTACATGCACAATGGATAGAGCCGTATAATAAAACAATAATGTTAAAAAAATCATTTTTAAAAGCACCATCTAGTGTTCAAATTCATAAAGAATTACTTCCAGAACCTGAACCAATTATAATAAGGTGGAGTACCTGGATTGAAGCTGTTATATTTACTTCACATAACTATGAAGGTATTTTAAATCGGTTTTTGAAAGATTAAATTATGATCTGTCAGTTTGTGTTCTAACGTGTGTGAAGAATGATTAAGTTTGGATTCAATAAAAAAACGATTTGACATTTATCCGAGTTCAATTTTTTGGTCTTGTTTATGCAATTAAAAATTTAGAAGCATCTAATTTTACTTTAATACGATCATTGGATATAGTGAAAAACATTATATCAGAATTGACTAAAATTCCAGGAGACAAAGGTATTATGATTAAAACTAAAGTAACTCAGCTTTATGAATAGAATAAGGGATATCAAATGTTGGGAAAAATTGGACTTGTTCTTCAGCGAATAATGAAAAACAACTTCCTGAGAATTTAACTCCTAACTTAGTTGCTAATATGAAGAACGCACCATTAACCATCAGTTGATGTAGAAATGTCATTCAGTTTATACAAACATATTTTAACAGATGGAAGAACAAATTTAACTCCCGAGCATATGGAACAATACATTATTGTAAACTCTTTTCACAAGGTTAGATTTTAATTTTATTGTTTTTAATTTGTTTTTATTATCTACTTAATATTTTGTTTTTTTTTTTTTATATTATAATAATTTTATTATATTTATATATTTTTTATTAATTGTATTAAATTGAAAATCGACCAAAGAAATGGTTCAGTGCAATTACTTGCCGTTTTTATTCAGTATTTTGGTTTTATATAAATTATACCTAAGTATGTATAAGCTATTTTAATTTTTTTACATTTACTAAAGAAATGATTCACAAAAAAAAAATATAATTAATTTCATTGCCAAAGAAAGAGTGTACAGCAATTGGGTATTTATGTAGTCATTCAATGTATACAATTTCTCATTGTAACAAGTACAAATATATGAATTATTTTAAATTTAAAAAATCTTATACTTATGCATGTTTATAAGTTAAAGGAATATTAAGAGAATATTTTAGGGTTTTTTTTAGAGTATATTAGAATCATATTTTAAGATTTTAAGGACCTTTAAAATAGTTTTTTTTTTTTTTTTTATTTAAACATATATTTACAATCTATTTTACAATAATCAGTAAGTATGATGACAAAGTTTATATGACATTATAAAAAATATTCGAATAGGAAGACCCTCAGTAGTGTCACCTGACCAGAGATTACATTAAGTTATTGTTTGGTTAGGTCATATTATGACTCGTAACATTTTAATTTAAGCTTTGAG